>VMDR010005238.1:0-53093 GCA_007922815.1 Macrotus californicus | reverse complement strand
AGTTTTAAGAATCTACAGGCAAATTGTTACAATTAATAAAAAGTATGTGGCAAGTTACTTTACACAAAATCAATATAAAAGGCATAATTGCATTATTTCTATGCAACAAAGAAATTATTTAAAGAATTAAAAAGATGATACCATTTTATATATAAAAAACGTGAGACCTTAGAATGAACTTGAAATGAAAATTTTAAGCATTCTATTAAAATATTATCTCACCAAAGGTGTATAAGATGTTTAAAAATAGAAATTAAAGAATGTCTAAATAAAAAGAGATATGCCACAATTTTTAATAAAAACTCAGTATTGAACATATGTGAGTGCTGCACACATTGATCTACAGGTTCAAGATAATTCCAATAAATTTCCCACCAAACTTTCTCACAAACTTTATAAGCTATTTCTAAAATTTAGAAGGAAGAACGAATGGCCAAGGGTCACTGAGGTCTCCTTGAAGAAGAACAAGGTAGAAATAATTGTCCTACTGGGTATCAGGGCTTGTTATAAAGAAGTAAGGATTAATGCACCCATATTTAGTAAATGAACATCAACCGAGATGTATCACAACTAGGAACCGCTCAAACTCTGTGGCGCCGAGACGAGGTAAAGCTGGAGCCCAGACACGGACCCGCAGCCCAGAAACGATTTATAAGCGAGTGTGCACGGCGGGAGGTGGAGGGATAGAATCCACGTGCAGATAGAGTTATTCCTACACTTCAGCCAAAAGGCCCAGAAGCGACTGTGTTATCCATGCTGAAAAAGAGTGGAGTCTGTGCTGAACGTTTTAAATAAACTACGAGAGGATCCTGTGATCTCTAGGGAGGAAACGACTTCATCAACAAGATCCCCACAAAGCAGAAAATACTGATAATTTTAAGTATATTCAAATGAAAGAAAGCTTCTATTCATAGTGAAACAACAAAGCCACAACTGAGAGCCTATTTTTAATGCTTTCAATAAAGGATTAGTATTTACACTATAACTTTTATTAATAATGAATAAAGACAATCCAATGGAAAAAGTAAGTGCCCCAAAGACATCAATAGATACTCAGAGATGTGTAAAAATGAATGGTCCAACAAATATATGAAATGAGACTCAACAATAGTATTAATGAGGAAAATGAAAACTAAGTCCACAACGTAAATCTAGCTCACTGCCGCCATGTTGACAAAAACTGGAGTCTGGCAATTCCAAGTGCAGACGAAGTTGTGGAAGAAAGGACACACGCTGGAGGAACTGGAAATTGGCATAGCCTCTTTGGAATATGGGCTGGCATCACCTCGCAGAGCTGAACACAGGACTCACTTATGACTACAAGGACTACCCAGGTGCACTGGGAGGCATGTAAGAATGTTCACAGGACAGCTGCTCATGATAAGAGGAGGTGAAGAATTGGGACATCTCTCAGCAGCGAACTGAAAAACCACATGCAAAGTATCTTTGAAGTGGAACACACCAAAGCAATGAAAATACATTCACTAAAAAATTAATGAGAGCTACGTGCATCGCTACGCAGAAATTTCTAAAGTAGAAGGTTGAGAAACAGAAATGCTACCCAACGACATAGGAGTGTGATTTTATTTACATGCAGTTCAAAACAGGTGCATTCAAACAATTCATTATTTAGGAATATATGCAAAGATGGTAAAATATAAAGAACTCAAAGGAATAAAATTCAAGAAAATGGATTTCTCTACACAGGATGCAGAGTCAGGGAGGAACATGAAGAAATAAGTAGTGTTAATAATAACCTATTTTTTAAAGCTGGATGTTTAGTACAAGATGATTTTTTAATTCCACACAATTATGCTCTCTTTTCTGTCTGATAATAAACGTGTTTTTAAAAGTCAACTGTATCACATTTATAATGCTGTCATAGACTTTTAGATCAAAGTCCAAGTGACATAGGATAAGCTTATTATTTCAAGGATTTTGTCTTGATTCTGTGCCTGTCCTCAGAAACCCAAAATCACACCCTCATCTCAGCACACATCCACAGACTAAATACGAACAGACATATCCACTGGCTTCCAGCATTCTTTCTGGAGCATTCACAAGACAAAACTATGTGCGACCTGGGAATCCATGCTGGACTCTAATCGTCAAGAAATGCCGGCAGAAGCAACCAGACGGCCAGAGGTAAACGTGTGCACACGGAAGAAGGGGAGAGGGGAGAATCCCGCTCACCTTCCGCACACTGGGCGAAAATTCAAACTGCGCTTTTGCAGACTCAAAACACTTTTTCTCAGATGGCAACAAAAAAAAGTCAAAAAGATGAAAGCAAACAACGCACGGGGCAGCATATTTAAAATGCATACAATGAAGAGGTTGTCTAACGTTTACTACATGCAGAAGTGTTGCTAGTTCCATGTGCTCTTTCCAGAAATTAAAAATTAAATGATAGGACACAACCATTGGCAAGTTCACATTTTGTTTAACCAAGCACTGCAATTCTCTTTCGCCGTTAGTTTATAAGGTACACAAGCAATCCCAGCACTCAAGAAGGATCTCTGAAGCAATGCTGAAATTTCACAAGTCACATAAAATGCCACTGTGTGGAATTCTCTGAACTATTTTACTTACAAATCCGTGTATGTATGTTCTCCTAGAGACAGTGGCATAATGAAGCTGCAAATTGCGTTACAAGTAGATTTTCTCCAAATAATCACTCTCAGTTCCACGCCTCCAACTAAACAATCCTGAGATGTTTGCATTCAGTTATTTGGAAAAATAATAATTGTAATATCCATAACATTTCTTGAGGGATTAATAATCTAGCAAATTAAATTTAGTGAAATATAAATACGTTCTCATTATCTTTTAATATGGTTGAACTGGACCAGGAGAAACAGAAGCTATTATTCAGTAAATAATTAACTAAATATGATCTCATTGTTAGCAATGAACAATAACCATAGATGTGTCCAGGGCTGTTTGACAAGCCTTATAATTCTAAGACAAATAATAAGGAGATCTGTGTTAAATGGAGTCTGACCCTAAATAAAACAATCTTATTTTCTGCTTTAACATAATAACACTGGGTTACCTAAATATGCTTTCGGATTTGCTCAGCTTTGTTATCCTTGCTCAGGCTGAAATGAAAGCAGAGGGAAGCAGTGTGGTTTTCAAAACCATGAGAACAAAGTAACGTCTTTCCCATCTCAGGAGTTGATCCTTCAGGTATGTCCTCTCCAAGTCTGGGTTAAGTGGTACTGAAAGGAGAGAAGCTCATGGGGCCCCAAATCAAATAGACTAACCCAAATCTTGGGAATGCCCCAAATCCACATGATTTGGAGGCTGTCTCATGGGACTCCGGGTGAATATCACCCAGCCCCACCACTGCCTGGGCAAGGAAGGTACTGGCCACTCTGATGCTCAGTCACCCCAGGACATGGTCCATTCCAGGGCAGGAGATGGGCAAGCATGCCAGGGAAGAGGGCATATCCTGCCCTCCATGCAAGGCAGCTAGGGAGAGGTATGGAACTGGGACCCAAGGCAAGAGGAGCCTGAGGTGGTTCTGGCAGTTCAGGTAAGCTTTTCTTGGTGACAGCATCCCAAGCCACAAGCTGGCAGGGGGACAGTATCAGCCTGTCATTGAACAGGAGTGAAGGCACCTCTTTCTGGAGCAGGCTGCAGACAGGATATACAGATGTCTTGTAACCTCTGGTTTGGAAGCCAGGCAAGGTTTGCCAGCCAAGTCCACCATGCCACTTAGCCAAGCGAGTAGTATAAGCAGCAATGGCAAAAGCTCGATGCTGTGACAAGTTGGCTGAAGGTGAGGCGAGTGAAAATGTGGAAATCTCGACTGGTAATATTCATTGTTCATGTCCCCGGAATCTCAGATGTATCTGAGGGACACTTTCTGGTGCAGTGCTTATAAAACTAGCACCTGAAAAATAAGCCAGTGGGACTTGACACCTTAGTCAGTTAGACCTGAAAAGCAAAAGGGAAATGTAACTACTACCACTTAGAGTAGGTAAGTGGGTTTAGACAATGCAGGGAAGGTCGACCTTACCCTACAGTCTTCAGGCAAGGGTCATCTCAGGCGATGTTTAAGGCAACTGGTGTCTACCAGGCTTTCAAAGATTGGTTGTCACTTCTGGGTCTCACCCCATTCTTTTCTCTATGCGGTTACACTTTCTCATAACTTCCCAGAAAGGAGAGAGTGAGTATTTCTATTTTGTTCCAGATGAGACTTTTACTTGAGCCTGGGTCAGCAAGCTGCTGGGTGAAATTGTTCTCACTGTGACTCAAAGATAATTGAGTCACCTTGAGTAGAAGCTGAAACTTTGGCATTCGATACCAAGAAGTTCTTACCTTTGTTCACCCTTTTGTTATTTATCTATAACATATCTTAATATACCTCACTCTTTGAATTTCATATAAGAGTCAATATTTTTCATTAAATCAAATTAATTCACACTAACATAAGTCCAAACCTAAGATGGAAATCTTATAAAAATTGAGGCATTTGCTAACAAAAAGAATACTTTGCAGGGTGGTTATTGTTGAACATTTTGGGACAGGAGAGGGGAAGGAACAGAAATATTCTTAAATAAACCATTTGGGCCTGGAACTACTATAAATACAATTATAGTAGGCTATGAACAAGGTTAGTCAAATTTCAGTCCCTTCCTCAAAAATGTCTTGGCAATTCAAGGAGGTAATGAAAATTCCCCCTCCTACCAACTACGATTTTTGTTATCTGTACTTATCTTAGCTGCATATTACTTAGATATTTTAATGATGGTAGAGATTTGTGAGTACGTGTGATATACACTAAAGTATTTTATATTTTTGATGAAACATAAATGGTATCATATTTTAAATTTTTGTGTCTCCATTTTCTCTGCTAATACATAGAAATAAATTTGACTTTTACATCTTTATCATGGATCCTGTGACCTTGGTGAAGTCACTGATTAGTGCTAGGAGGGGATTTTTGTAAATTCTTTGGGATTTTCTGTGTAAATCATCACATCATCTGGAAAAAAAAGAACAAGTTTTCTAATGTCACTATTTACTGCTATGAATTTTCCTCTCAGCACTGTTTTGGCTATGTCTCATAAATTTTGATAGACTGTATTTTCATTTCATTCACTTTGATGTATATTTTAATTTCTCTTGAGATTCCTCCTTTGACCCATGGATTACTTATAAATATATTACTTAGTTTCCAAGTGTTTGGGGGAGCATATTGGTATTTTTATATTATAAATTTCTAGTTTGGTTACATTGTGGTACTTCCCATTTCAGTTCTAACATAGGAAAAAGTCTGAGAGTCATTGCTTTCATCCTTACTTTAAAAGAAAGCTTAAAAACTAAAAATCAGTGACTTTTTTGGACACATCAGGAAACTGAGTTCACCAGGAAATCCACCACCCAAAATCTGCAGAGAAAGACAAATCCAGAGATTTACAGTCAATATCTCCTTCTATGGAGCAGAAGCTGCTGGAATCATAAACTGGCAGAAACACTGAAGTAGAAATGTTGATGAATCTCTGAAAGCTGAGGGCGGGGGGTAGTGTGAGAATGAGAAACTCTAAAGGGTGCATTCTTGGGGACGGCGCAGACTTTCGTGGGCTTTTATATTCAGAAACCCCACTGGGTTTGCAAGGTGGAGAATCAGGAAGACTCCTTGCAGTCTCGAGCAGGGGTTGAGAAGAGTAACCGTAGTGAAGTACACCCGGAGCACTCTCCACAACAAAAGCTGTCCTCTGAAGAACAAGGCTCTTCCTTCACCTCGTTCAACCTTGGGGGAGGGTGTTTCCCAAGTGAGCTACTTCCAGTCTTTGTGCACACCTAAGGGGAGTAAGTAAAACTAAGGAAAGCGAGTGAAGTTCACAACCGAGAGACAGAACTCCATTAAAAATCTAGATTTAATTGGAAGATTATGTAACACTTCCAGAACTCACCTCACCGCAACACCAGCAGGACTCCAGGTGATAACAGTGGACTGACACTGAGACAGCTAC
The DNA here is from genome assembly GCA_007922815.1 of Macrotus californicus. Classification (NCBI taxonomy): domain Eukaryota; kingdom Metazoa; phylum Chordata; class Mammalia; order Chiroptera; family Phyllostomidae; genus Macrotus; species Macrotus californicus. Next base: position 47,112 of record VMDR010005238.1, on the reverse strand, counting down.
AAAACTCAGTCTCACCAGTATGGAATGTTAGAAACAGCTGAGGACTGGAAAAGAAGCTTTGCGGTCCTGACACCACCACCCCAGTGTTGAACATGCACTGATACCTGTAACGTTAGCTCCTGTGATTTTCCTCACCCACGAGTCACTTTGAAAGTCGTGCTGTGCACTGATTTATCATTTTTGGAGGATGGTTTTATTTGAGTTGCAAAAGCACATTGTTTGACCAATGAGTGCCCCCAGCTCCTGCCTGTCAGGTGCATGAAAGAACAAATGTACACGTCATATGGTATTGGGGAATTTGGAGATCAGGAGGTATTCGGAACAGTCCCTTGAAACCGCTGATGCCTATTCTACGTGTAGTAAGTTGGTTACGGTTTAATTTTGTGTGAGTGCAGGACTGGTCATCGTTCACGTCCTCTGTGTTTGCATTGGTACACACATCACATCAACTCTGGAAAAGTAATTACCCTTCCCTGGACCAACAAAACTTGATAAATTGTAAAAGCCTTCTAGTGGAAGTCTTCCCATCACCTAGTGGCAGCAATAAATCACCTCGGCAGCCCCATCCAGGAGTCACTTCATTACTGAGTGTGTGCTGGGAAAATGACTTTGCACATTAGCATGGCTTTCTTAGGAGGTAACGGATATCATAGTGATATGGCAAACACGGCTATAAAGTACTGTTGCCTTCACTGATGTGTAATTGGCATTTACAAAAATAATCATTGTGAACAATATATTTGGATCTTTGTAGCTTTGATGCTGATACAAGTGTTTCTTTTCTAACTTCGGCCGTGACGAAGCTGAGGCATGACCTCTGGCTTGGAGCTGTGGAGGACCCTCTGCCTGGGGGCCCGATGGAATCACCCCCCTATACTCTCCTGCTCATGGTTCCTGCGCTCTGGCCGTGTTCCTGCAAAAATCGCTGCTTGGTTTATCCTGAATGCTTTTCTCTTGATTTTCTGACAAAACTCAGAATCATGGCCGTGGTCTCCAAGAGCCTGCGTCATCTAACTATCCCTTTATGTCTAAGGTCCATCTGTCAGTGGAGCTCCACAGAGGTGAAATGTTCATGTCATAGGGACATTTCAGAGAGCAGACACTGCCACCGGTGCCACCGAGCTGGGTGAGTGAGCTGCATCACTGGCCAATGTGGTGGCTGACGGGATTCCCCACTATGTAGACCCCCTCCCCCTCTGAGTTCTCTGTCCTCTGGAGGTGGCCACTGCCCCCTGCCCCCCATACACACGAGAAGAGAAATTAAATGCAAGTTCCTGGGTGAGGGGGGTGAGTTCCGGGGTATCATGTGTAATTCTTCTGTAAGAACTACCTGTCCCATCTTGCCTATTTTCATTTATTCATTTCTTTATATCAGCAAGAACTCATAGATACTTATCTTACTCCTTGGGTATAATCTCAGGCTTTTTAAAATATTTTATTTGCTCATTGGAAGTTCTTTTAAGTTGTTTTTGCCCATTTTAGTTGGATTATCTGTTTTTTCTTGTAGTCTTTTGTCAGATATATGTATTATAAATATATGCTCCCTGTCTATGGCTTGTTTTTAACTCTCTTAATGATGTATTTTTTCAACAATAGTTCTTAATTTCAATGTATCCCAGTTTATACACTTACTTAAAATCTTTCTAAAAGTCAGAAGACCAAAAATAGAAGGGAACTTCCATAATCTACTAAAGGAGATTTCATACCCAATGGTTATGAAAACCACCTGCCAGGGTCAGGAACAAGCAAAAGAGGTCCGCTCCCCCACCACCATATTGAATATTGTATCACCACCTGTCCAGATGAAGAAGAAAGTTATCACAGCCAGAAAAGATGGAACTAACCTGTCATTGTTCACAGATGACATGTTTACATATGTAGGAATGCTAAAATAATCTACAAATAATTTAATAAAAGTAAATGTATACAATGATGCTGATCAATAGAAGGCCAATATATAATGACCAACTTTATTTCTATATTGTAATGACAAACATGTGGAAAACAAAATTTTAAACACTATTTAAAGTAAAATAAAAAATCAAACAATTAAAATAAATGTTGATGACAGCTACACTAAATACTGAAACATATAACTAAGAAATGAAAATGTATTTAAATAAGTGAAGGGACACACCATTTTCATGGATTGGACACATCAGTATTGTTGAAATGCAATTCTTCCAATACTGATCCAAAGGCTCAATGCAATTCCAGACAAATCCCCAGGTTTGCACTGTAGAAATCAGCAAGTCAATTTTAAAGTGTATGTGTAAATGGGGGTGACCTGGAGTGGCTGAGCCCATGCTAATAACGCATAAAGCAGGAAAACATACAACCCTGACATCAACACCATGTGATGCTGGGCAAGTCCCAACACAGGCACCACTGCAGTAGACTCAAAAGTCCCCCAAACATGCAGTCATCAGATTTACGACAAAGGTGTCATTGCCACTCATTAGAGAAGGAGTGATCTTTCCAATAAACACCAATTCATTGATTAGCATGAAAAATGCCTTGGTCTCCCACTTTACACACAACCCAAAACTAATTTGAGAAAAAAGACAGACCTAAAAGGTAAAGCTAAAACAATAATGTTTCTAAAGGAAAATAAAACAACATCATCACGATTTGGGGAAGGGAGAAATTTTCTAAAACAGCACTGTGCAAAACCAATACCATGAAATTAAAATATTTTTTTGATTTTGTTTTTGAAAAACAATTAGCTCAAGGAACACTTACCCTATAATCTTTGACTATTTTCCTCAATGTGGATTATGCACTAATTTTTAGCAATTCCTTTTTCCATTTGCACAAAGCTCAACCTTTTTTACTTAAAACTTTGAGTTGAGAAGCCTTGACTTAACATTACTTAAAATCTTTTTCACCACTAGTACACTATCATTCTTACATACTGAAAAATATTGTTTTCCCCTGAGGCACTTAATTTTTAATATGCAAGATTATGAAGTGATATTTCAATACCAGGTCCAGTTATAAAATCCTGTGGGATTTTGAATGACTATGTGATGGCCACTCTTGTCAACTGCCAGCAAATGTCCTTGCTACCAGGCAAAGGACCACTCTTGCGGCCTAGTCCTGCCCCACCTGAGGTGTTCTCAATATCAAGGTATTGTGCAGCTACTGAAATCTCCACCTGTGCCCGAAGAATGGAACAAAACAGCCCTGAGACAGATGTAGTACAGAGTCCAGTCAAGTACAAGATCTATGGGCGTATCACAATCACCTTCCGAGAGGTGAAGCACTTCATCGCACTTGTTCCTCCTTATCCTATTGATTGATTCAGAATAACTAGAAAAATACTTTAAAGACTCGTAAGGTAACTGCACAAGAAGCAATACTAAAATTGTATGTGTATATGTTTGCATAATACATGTATTTCCAGCTGTGTATATCTTTATGAAACTATACATAAAAAACAGAAAAGTAAAAGGGATGGAAGACAGACGCGGATTTAACCTGCGCCCTGGCATCTGAGCACAGGCAATGAACTAGACGCTGCACTGAATGAACCTGCTACCACACGCTCTCCAGTGTCCCATGGAAGCCAATGCCCACCCACACGCCGCACCCACAGACCACACAACTCCGAAGACTGATGTTTTTATACCTTTGTTTTCAGCGAGGGTGTGTATGGGTATTCAGGGAAGCTGACAGCTTAATGTGTATGAAAAGGATCTTGGAAGAGTAGCTATTTTCAGACAAAATTTAAAAATTTTAAAATCCATTGATCAACTCTGGTTATAAAAGGGATGCACGTTCAATAAAGACAACTTGAAAAATGGGGACAGAGGAGAAATGACTGTCACGCTCTCTCCCCCCACGCCAGACCATCACTGGTAGCAGGTCAGTATGGTACATAGCCTTCAAGTCTTTTTTTAGGCATGATTTTGAGTGAAAAGATAAAAATGATTGTCATATGAAACTTGGTGGGTAAAAATAGATGTGCTAAGCCTCTGAGAAAGCCAACAACAACATCCCAGTAAAGTGGGGATCCATCTGGAAATACCAGTCAGGAATAAAATGGATTGCATTATAAACCACTTTCATTTTCCATAAAAGAAAACACTTAATTTACTATGTGCAGCTTGGAAATTATTTGCATTTAAAATCGTAAAATGATGGAAAACTGAATTATTCAAACCTATTTTTTGATCACTTTAAGATGAGTATTTCAAACCTATCAACCACATCAGCGACGGCACAAGGAGGTGGCCCCTCTGCAGTGACCTAGCACGCCTGCTCTCTGACTTTTGACACTGCTGTGGCGGCTCATCCGCTGCGGCTCATCCGCTGCTTCTCTCCTCTTTCCAAGCTTCTAGCTGTGGGAGACCAGCTTCTGCTCTGGGTCCCCAGCCACTGGGTACCCAAACCCACCCACAGGCTCTATGAGGTCTTATTTTCTGAGATAGGAATGTACCCCCTTCCCCACCGCATTGGGGCTCTTAGATCCTTTCACTCCATGTGCTCCCCTGCCCACCACGTGTTTGTTGGGGCCCTTTGGACTCATCAGAGGGTAGAGTTCAGGTCCACCCCTCACCCCAGTGCCCACCTTACAAGCTCTAACCTGAAACTAGAAGCCCATGGTGCCTAACTGACAGACACCTCCCTGTGTCCCAGGAACATCAGGAGACCAGCCCTCTGTACCATAACCAAACACACTCTCCCCGGCTCAATGTTCCAATCTCACAGTCCCGTTTCATACACATCAATTGCAGTGTTGACTAAAAAGGTTAAGACACCTTTTTCCTGCTTCAGTGGTAATTTGAGACATAGCCTTGAAAACAGTTAGTTGACTTGTCACTGAAGAAGACTCCAGCCACAACTCTATCTGATCCTATCTCTGCATCCCCCCACCCCTGAGCTCAAACTGCCCTCTTTTCCACCCTCACCTTTCATGACAACAGCCCCGGCTGCCCACAATGTAGTCCCTGGGGCAGCTTTCAGTGAGTGGGCTCGAGCCAGTGCTCTGTTGAACAGGACCCATTTTCCCACTCATCCCATGTTTTATGTAAGAGTGTATTATGGCAGCATCCGGCAGAAAAACCTAATCAGGGCGTGTAGAGAGAGTATCAACAATTTCAATGTCCAACCCACTCTCATCTCCACTGGCCAATATGCCTGCTGTCTTGGGAACGTGCCAGATGTCTTCCATTCATTCTTTCCTCTTCCTCGGGAGAGCCACCCTATCTCAAGCATCAGGTCCCATCTGCTGCTCTTGGACACCTTTATAATTCTGAAAATGCTGGGAAACAGAGCATAAAATCCAGGCAGGCTACATGGAAAGGGAAAGCCCGTGGGCCCGTGCCTCCATTGGGCTTGTAACAACCAATGATCTAAAAAAGATTTTTGTACAAAATATTAAGCATAATATGCAGATGACACTCTGCATGACCACAGGTAATGGAGTGCGGATGTTACAGATTGGAAACATGAACCTTTTCAGAACCTTCGAACTCTGTCAGGAGATGTGGCCAGAATGTGGGGGATCCACTCTTGGCTCCAGGCCTGGATCCCCATCCCAGGAACACCACAAGCAAATGAACTAGAACAAGAAATTTTGTCAGACACACTTAATTTCCCCCAGGATAATGGATGGCTTATGTGGCAGCAGGCCAGACTCCTGGGGACCGCAGGGATGTGCGGGTAGTGCAGCACTGGATGACACCAATACCTCGGGCTCTGCGGATTCAAACTGCGACTCTCAGTAAATTTTCTTTCCTCCTGCTCAGTCACCTGAGAGCACGTTTGAAAGGCCATGTTTTTAGATGCATACCATCTGGATGTAAGGAGCTATAGTTGCCAACCTCGAGGAGACAGGCCCCTCTCCTTAGGGGTACCTGATAATAATCACTCACCACAAGAAGGGGAAAGTGAGAGAACAAAGGGTTTATGTGTTCTTAATGGGGTACAAGCTCATTTTAATTCCAGTCTATTACAAAAATGCTTTGAAGTGATTTGCATCATTACATAAATCATAGCAGGGGTTTTCTAAGATAGACTAGGATAAAGGCGACACATGAGTAGGAAAGAGGGACGCCAGTGAGTGCGTGCCTGAAGGTCCTTCACAGGAATTAGAAGAGGGTAGATTCGACTCTGAGTGCCATAGCCGACGGAGAAACGGGTGCTTGAAAGAAGCACTGCTTCTTTTCTGATGATAAGATGGTAAAACATTTAAATTCTAGAGCCTCATAGGAAAAAGTTTTTGGAATTTATTGAACCACATCCTCAAAAATATTCTGTAACACAGAAAAAAGGAGTTTACCAATACAGTTGACCTGTGACCAACACGGGTTTGAACTCTGCAGGCCCACCTATATGTGGATTTTTTTCAATATGTGCCTGTACTGTTTGTGGTCCAGGGTTGGGCGAGTGGGTGTATATGGAGGACTTCAGCATCACAGAGTTTGATGTCCTTGAGGGGTCCTAGAACCAATGTTCCATGGATACTGAGCACAACTAAGTTTGGGGGGAGTCAAAAGTCATATGCAGATTTTTAGCTGCTCCAGGGGTCAGTATCCCCAACCCCTGAGTTGTTCAAGGGTCAACTGTGTTTCTTTCACGACCCATCAATTCATGCCAATGGCACGACAGCCAAGGATCATCTGATGAGAACAAATGAACTCTGAACGAACACAGTACAGTCTTTACACTGATAGGCTACTTTGATCCTGGAATATAACTTAGATATCCAGAAGGATAGAGAGCCGCTCAGGTCAAACAAGGACCCAATAATGCATCACCTAACTGGTGCCTTTTATAATCAAGTCCTTAGAGCAGACGGGCGCACACACATGCACACACACATGGGATAATGCCACAGGCTTAGGAAAACATCTCTGGGCAAGACACCAGTTGCCAGGGCCCTCGATGGGCCCAAAGGCTGACACCTAGGCATTCAGGAGTAAAGCAAGCACAATGAGAGAGGCTGAAAGAGGAAAGACACAGGGATCATCAAACAGAGGACTAGAGAAACATTTCAACACAACAGTTGTGTATTTTAAGTAAAATGAAGACTATTTTTCATTTATGAAGTTAATTACTCAACTATCTGTGAATGTTATTGGGCACCGACTTTTAAAAAACCACATGTGGAGGTAACTATTCGTGTCCCACACTGTGTGTGCAGTGACATTGAGTTGCTACGCAGAACTATTCCTACCGACTTCCACGTGACGGGGACACCAGAATCCAGGGCTCTCAGTCCCCACTGTGACCTCATCCTGACAGGCATCTGGGGGCCATCTGAATGCTCCTGGCTATAGATGTCCCCTCCAGGTGTGCCATTTACTCTAAGGGAGCCAGTTTGCTCCCAAACCTGAGCACACCATTTATCATTACATCCAATTGAATAGTATTATAAAAATCAATAATTTATAAATGCTAAAAGAAAGAAATTTTTATAAAAACTTACTGGAATGTTGTAGAAAGTACTGCAAAGCTGAGTATCTAAAAATAATTGGTCTCATGTAACGTACGGGAGAACCAAGGATGAAGTACCTGGGAAGAAAAGCTAAAATCTGGAAGGCTTCTGTGCTCAAATTGGATCACAAAAATGTCTTGAATTCCCAACTCTTCTCTTAGGAAATTAGAGGTGGAACCTGTTAAAGGTGCAGGATGATTGTAGTTTATGCAAAACAAAAAGAGTGAGACCCCTATCAGGGCACCTTGCCCACCGCACACCTGAACGCAAACAGGATGATCCGTTAGTCCAAGCAGGTGCCCACTCACAGCCCCTCCACCGATGTCTCACGTCTCTGCTTTTTCAACCTGGCACGTTCCGCCCTGGTTTTTTAACAAGAGGCCTGGCATTTTTATTTTTTATTGGGCTTCTAAGTTATGAACTACGCCTAAATTATTGTAGCTGCACCTACCCACAGAAATTTGCTTTTGGAATTTCTTAGTATTGATTGAGATCTTCTGACCACAGTTTCTCTCCAGAAAATTAAAGTAGCTCGTTAGTAATGTTTTATCAGTTTTATTAGAAAGGAATTTTGGTGCTTTAAGTATCTCTTTTCAGAAATAGAAAATTTTAAAACAATAATGGACATTTTTTTCAAAAGTTTCTTAGTTCTTAAAGACCATGGGCCTTTTGTCAGAAATTTTCTGTCTTCAACCACCGTTTGCAATAATTTCGTGGTAAGTGTCCATCAGCTGAGGTGCAGGGAGCAGCCGAGCGGCTGTCTGTTACTGATACATGGTACACATGCTTCTTGTAAAATTTTGTCTCCTGAAAGAATTCTTCGGGTTCCTATAGGACACAGAAAATTAGTCCAAGTGCCTTATGGAACCCACAGACATGTTCCCAAGTATTAAGCCTTTTGTTTATATCTTACGTGTTAGAGGTTCTGCTGTCTGAGAGCCAAAAAGAGAAGTGTTAATCCGATAAAGGAAGTAAAAATACAAAACCCTGTCAGCTTCCCCAGGGACTCTGAAGAAATGGTGATTGACAGGCGAGCAACTGACTTCCTACAGAAAACAGGGAAGCAAAGTCACTGCAGGTCATCCTGGGCTCCTGGGCCACAGGCAGCAGGAACCAGCGTCACCTCGAGCCGCCAGTCCCCAGCTCAGGACAGGCCTCCACCTGCATTTCCACCCACACGTCCAGCTCGACGCGGAGGCCTGTCCCTTCACCCTCCCACGTGACTCTTCTCGGACCCACATTCATGTCCCTTGGTGAAAAGATCTTCATTCTCCAGCCTCACTATATGAAAAAAATAAAGTTCCAGACCTTTCACATCTGCCAAAGGCATTACAGGAAAAGAAGTTCTGCTTAAAAATACACCCCTGGTTTTCCTGCAGGCCGTAATTGCTTCTCCTACAGCAGGTCAACTGCATTCCTGATCCACGTCTTTGCACCTGAGGAAGTAACACCTTTTCCAAAAATCTGTGGAGAGGCTTTGACCTGCAGCGACCTGCAGCCTGGTTTCTGAGACTTGAGGTAACAACCGCATGCGTGCAGTAAACCCATTAGTTTCCCATGCTCAGCAAACATACGTTCTGACCAGATCTGCTGTGGATTCTTCTCACTCCATTTCATGTCACATGCCTTCCAAATTTCCTCTGTTAACTATCTTTTACTGTTAAATATTGTTTTAGAACGTATTACTTCAAATGCATGGTGCCCTGGGTATGGGAAAGAGAATCTTGTGTCCCATGACTTTAAATCTTAAAACAATCTTGTTTTGCACAAGAATTCCATTTTCTGAATTATTGTCCTCTGTGAGTTTATGTCAAAGCATTTTTAGAAATAAAGTCCAGTGTCCTGGACCTCAGGGACCTTCTTACTCCCTCCTCACTATGCCCCCAGCCCCACCCCTGCCAGGACACATTTTTGTGAATGAAACAAGTAACAGGAATTTTCTATAAAACTGGTTTTAGGTTTCTATCAGGAAGGAAGGAAATCTAATATTTATTATCATAAAATAATTTGATTTCCATATTGTCAAATGCGTATCCCGTGCCCCATGATAGGATGAGCAAACTGAGGCAAGAAGAAGTGATGCAGTTTGCTTCCAGTACGGAATAAACAGAGGAGTCAGAATTGAAAATGCGTGTGCGCCCCTCCCCCCATGCATTTCCACTGTCTTTCTGGATCATAATCGAGTTGTGTAGTAACGTGGTGAGAGTCACAGGGAAACAGCTGGCGTTCCCATGGAAGACGGCAGCCACACATTAGTGCAGAGGGAGGCTCTCTATATTTGCATTACGTAAGGGGGTTAATTAACAAGTAGAAATGGAAATACAAGTTCTATTCCTTCAGGCTTTTATATCCAACATGACACTTTCTGTACCTGAAAGAAAGTGGATTATTTGATACAAGAACCTGAGATGACTTGAGAAACACATGAAACTATTTGAAGGAAGCAAGGGACTCGTTGAAACTCCTGGCAGTTCTCAAACTTTAGAATCCGTCCCCTATGCAGCCTTTCAATAAGTCATGCCTCCTATTCCCACAGCGGAGATAAGTCTGCGTTTTTTAAAAGCCCTGAAGGGTGACGCTGGCACAGGTGGTCCGTGGCTTTCACTGTGAGGAACACCAGCCTGGACCCCAAATCGAGGAGGTGAAATGGAACAGGAGTGATGACAAAAACACGGCGGCAGAGGCAGTCCCAACTGAGACATGGGGTGCAAGCCCTGTCTCCAATCCCCACTGTGGGCTTCAGGGAACAAAGCCCGGAATGGCTGCTGTCTCCCTTGGGATAACAAATGAGCTACGAATGACAAGTAGGCCTCTTTGTCCGGTTTTGAATCTCTCTTCATAGCTGGAATGAGGAAACCCCCATGGAACTAATACCATAAATGTCCAGTTATGGACCTTGATGAGTTTCTGCCCAGTAAAACTCTTTTTTACTCTAAAACAGGAGAAAAGAATCTCAGTTATCTCTGTCTTTTACCAACTAAAACCATATCAAGTGCCGAACACCTTTAGATGGGAGAACTCCTGTCCTAGCACATGAAGCTCCTTCTCTTATTTAATCTTCTCAACCCCCCATCAGGTGGGTGACTCCTAGCATTCCCAAGGGTGGATGAAGAAACTAAAGAGCAGAGGGTGAAAGAAACCACCCAACACAGCAATCAAGTTGAATGGGTACCATGTCTAGGGGTTTAACCGCCCCCAAAAGGCATCGGAGCTATTTCTGTGTGCCATTTTTGCCCCCAGTCACTGGGGGTCTCCCTCTCGACACCAAACAAAGATAACTTAGGCTGACACCCCAAAAGAGGCATGTTCCGGTTGCTGACCTGCAGCTGCCCATGGGAACGTCCCAGCGCTGGCTCTTCTCTCTGGAATCCAGAGCACTAGAAGGAAACAAGGCAGCCAGGGCCTCCCCGACCCAGGACTCTAGTTTACAGAAGAAAGTCTTTGTCTGGTCCAGAGTTCCAAGCTTTGCCATTCGAGCCACTCTGAACCCAAACATCTACTTTCCAGCCTCCAGTTTGGTCAGTTTTCCCATAGTTCTATGGCTCAGCCTCCCAACGGGTCACTCTTACTTTTGCTCCTGCTCTGTAGACTTTTCATCATGGGTTAGTCAGAGAGACCTTTAAAATAAGTGGAATCCGATTATTTCCTTGCTGGATGTCTTCTCACAGCTTCCGTCACCATGGGAATAACTCCCAATCCGGATCCTTCCCACGACCTGGGAGGCCCTCTGCAGATTGGCTCGTGGTCATCACTTAGACATCCTTTCCGCCTCCTTTCTCCTGATCTGCCAGGTCCCATCCTCCTGTTGGCAGATATGCTGAGCACCTGCCTTCCCAGGACAGGGACCCCTGTTGTTCCCTCTTTGAAGGCTTTGTCCTCACATTCTTGTGGGACCTGTTTCTTCACTTCATTTGGGTGTCTACTCAACAGCACTTTGTCAGAGAGGCATTTCTGGGGCAGCTGCCAGTAATTCTGGGTCTCCCACTCTTTCTTTTCTTTTTCTGCCTACAACTTACCTAAGGTCATAAGATCATATTATATTATTTTTAGTAATTTATTATCTGTCTCCCCAACTGGAATATAAGCTCCAGAAAGGCAGAATTCTAATTTTTAGAATATTTAAGAGCTTCAAATGCACAGTCAAGTTTGAGAGCCATTTCTCGGGGGGGAAGCAGGAAGTTCAATCTTGGTTTGAGCAGCTACTCTCACCAGAACTTATTGACAGGAAAGAGGAGCCTGAGGTCCCAGGCAGCAGGTGGTCTTTATAGTTAAGCTGTTAACATTGAGATTCTGGGTGATCACTTCACTTAGAACTGGACTGAAATCAACAGGGAGATACAGGGAGTAAAGCCCAGGCTGCCAAGACAAGGGAGGAAAAGGAGTGGAATGCTCAAGCGCTGGACAATGGGGTGGGTGTGAGACATTTGCATGTGATCGGACACAGGGGTACATAAGAGCAGATGAAGGGACTCTGGAAACGCAGCTAGTTTCTGTCCCCACATACAGATAAAGCAGGACTTGTAAGTCACCGTCTGTCTAAGGAATTCCACCATCAATCAGTCATGGTCAGTCCTTCCTATAAGCTCAGAATCTGGAGTCCCAACCCCATAAATTCTGTTTCAGTGACTGAGATGGGACCCAGACTCTGCAGCTTTGTGAGCACCTGCAGTGAGGCAGGTGTGTGGTTTCTGGGACACACACAGAGAAGTCCCACCCCTCTGTGATGTCTGATAGGTGGGTTGAGCAGCCTGGAAAGGTACCCATGACTGTATGTAGATGAATAACAGCTAAAAATTAGATCTGGTCATGTGGATCCAAGGGTGACACCAGTTCACAACCTGAAAGGTGCCGAGAGACCTGATGTGCATCTCAGCTATGATCAGGCTTCTGTAAGCTGGTGCCGTGGCCAACCTGAAGCAGCTCTGATTCCATGCTGGGCATGAAGCAAGTAGGCTCAGATCTTACCCAACAAGTAAAAGGATGGAAAATCATCCCTGCTGAGAAAGCTTCACCTTGATGAGTGGCCTTGTTCCTTCCTAATGTGTCCCTTCCCCCAACTCTAACTGTCCCTAGACCCAGTGTCTACAAACCAACCCTTGAAATACTCTAATACAAATAACATCTTGGCAAGTATGAGGCCAGCCTGCATGAAGAGGACACACGTATACCTGATCCTGGTAGGTCTACCCTCAGAGAAAGGTGACAGATGACAGAGCCCCAACCAAAAACTCTCCTAAAGTGAGAAGCAAACCTGTAAGAACATGGTCGGTGCCCAGGTGAGACATCCCACCTGGAGGCAGGACGTGTACTGATGAATTAGAAAATGCACCCCCTGCCAGGGCCATGCAGATCCCACCTGGCTACCTCACTCATTCATTCTAGGGGAAGAGCAGGGCCCAGACAGTTTACGTGGTCGCTCATGGCCCCATGATCTCCATCTGCACCAGCGAAGCCCTCCAGCCCCCTCTTCCAAAGCGTTCCCCACCCTCCATAAAGAATGAGAAAGAAGTCACTGCAGGCTTGTAGGTTTGTCCTGCTTACCCCTCTCTGCTGACAGATCCTGGCTCACCTGGCCAGGGCCATGGAGGCCATCTGAGCAGCCTGCAGTGCAGAAACACCTGGGCACATGGGGACAGGAAGGAGGGGCACCTCTGTTCCCCCTTTGGCTCTACTCAGAACCACTTAACATGATTCCAGCTCAGGAGTTGGATACTCTGGGAAAATAGGCTAATTTGTTTTACTTAAAAAATAATTTTTTCTGGACAGGGTGAAGTTAGCCTGGCTCTGTGTTGATAGGTAGAGAGGGGCTGATCTCATCTCTGTGGGGCTCACACCCAGCCCCTGTGTCCCTGCATAAGCTCCACTGTGAGGGATAGCTCCCACCTTTTTATAAGGCTCTCAGTCTTCTCCAGGATGCAAGAGATAAAGCCCCGGTATCCCTTAGGGCTTCTGCTTTTCTATTATTTCCTTGTTATCTGGGGATCGCCACATTGGATTGTCATTACTGACTTCAGTTCAGGATTGTACCTGATTTCCATCCTAAACTCCTCCAACAGCTTTATCTGTACAGAGGGATTATATAAAAATGACATGGAAGATGTCAAGATCACTTGCTGATCAAGGAGATAATTTGCCAAAAGTGGACTTCTGAACAACGTTTCTATCCATTCATGGCTTAAGAAAACCCCTCAGCTTTCTTTGTGAGCAAGAGCTACTGACATCAATCAAAAGCCAGTTAATTTTCAGGATGTGATCATTTCTGAACCATCAGGCCAGTTATGTCTTTCTGCAGGTGGTGCTTCTTCTCAGCCTGGAGTTATGCCCCAGGTACAGAGGCCTCCAAGGGGGTAGACCAGAAGGCTCTGCAGTATCCTGCCAGACACAGAAGGAGCCAGGGCCCATCTTCCTCTAATTCTTGAGGGAACGCATGCATCGTACTCAACTGTCTTACTCATAGCCACATAGGTAAAAGCACATCTCAATGTTAAAAGTCTATCTAAACCAACAACTGACTCTCTGACAACCCCTGTATCAAAATAAGTACATGGATCACATATATGGACACCAGGAAAGCCTCTGTCTGGGGCCTGGCACACATACAGTGAGTGCTCAGATAATAGGCTCCTCTCCCTCTTTTCCTAGAATCTGCACTGGTTCTATTTGACATACCTGTTCCATTGCGTTCCCACTGGGGAGAATGCAGCTTCTTGCCTTGTGGTTTTCAAAGTGAATTTCAAAGAAAGCAAGAATACACACAAATTCACTCTCTATTATTATTACTAATGTAATCATTGTCATCATCATCATCATCACCTTTATGTTCACATTATATATATATATGGCCTAAAAATGTCTTAATGGAAACTGGAACTTTTTCTTCCAAAGCTTTATTTCCTTTTTATAAAGCCTTGGATAGAGTTTTTCATCAATACCCAAAACAAAATCTCAGCTTTCTTCAGGCCTTGATACTTTAGGAGTCTCCGACAAATTCACCACATTCCCAGGGATTATTCTCTTGTCCAACATAATTCAGAAATGCCAATTAGTTCCTCTGAAATCCAGCTTTCTGATAGAAACTTGTGGATAACAATTTCCTTGGTGATGCCTCTGGATATCCCTGCATCACACAAGGTGATTAAATAAGGCCTCCGGAGAATCCATGCTACCTCGAGCTTTTGGTCACCCAAGAGAATGCTCTCCTGGGAGCCCATTAACAGACCTGCAGTGTTCAAGTCCAGGGCTCTGCTGCCTGACAGCGAACTGCAGTTACTCACCAGCTCGCCAGTGCTCGCCCTATAATCTGGATTCTGTCCTACACGGAGCAGCATTTGTCCTGCAGCCTCATCCCATTGCTCTCCTGGGACTTCCAATAGGGGCTGTTTGCCTTCAGCATTTCTCAGGATCAATTTAAAGGGTGACATTGTGACCCTTCCCATCATCTCTACAAGTCATGATTTTAAAGCCACTTATTTCGTTTTGCATTTGACATGAAAAGGAAAGCAAGTGCTATTTAAAATACCTGCTGGACAGGCAATAAAACCTGTGACTCATGAAATCCAAACATGGCTTCCTTCCCAAGGCTGTCCAAGCCTGAACAGTGTCATGCAGGAAACCATGTGGCTGTGTTTAACCACTCTTGCCAATTGTGTGACAGAGTGGGGCCTCCCTGATTACATTATGCAAAAAGGTGGCATTAAATGCGTGTTATAGTTTTGGACACCTGGTAACCTCTAAAATAGTGGTACCTTTGATGATGTGAAAACATCTTGCATCCTCTGTGTTACCCACAGAACACTTTCAGTATTTAGAAAGGGCTCAGCACAGGCAGGTAGGGACTGAGATTCCTTCCCCCAGGGCTACTCTGGCTTTGAAAACCCAGCGCTGCTTTCCTGGTCTTTGCTTAATCTCTTTTGACAATGTTCATGACTTGGAGGGAGTCTCCGGGCACAGCCTCATACCACGGTGACTAATCCTCCTTGTTTTGCTCCTATTTATTGCAGACGGGAGTAAGCGTGCCACAATTTCAAAAACTAGACATACATAGACTCTTGCAAAGCTTGAAAATCTAACCTTTAAAGCCAGTCTTACTATTTCCTTCACCTTGTTAGAGTGGATCTTTGAAGGAATCAGATTATTTCTTAGTCTGGAATCATTTTTCCTGGTTTCCTTAAAAGATTAAGTTCACCTTTTCCTAGTTTAAATGTGCATTCTTTCAGATGCCCAAGAAATCTATTCTTACTCTCATTGTCAACTAATCTTGTATCCTGGTTCCTCCTTGTTCATATCATTTTAGAAATCCCTTCTCATGTGGCATCTAGCAGGAGATTAGTGAATATTTGCTGAATGAGCAAGGACCTGGAACGTCCAACGAAGAGATGGCATAAACAACAGAGAAAATGGACTGCTGATATTCCTTGAAGAAGCCAAACTTCTCATTTTTATGAAAGACACAAAAGAGACTAATCCAATGATGATTCTAAATGATCCAAGATATTGGAAAAGGGAAAAATTAAAGCTAGCTGAAGGACTCTGGAAAGGTTTTATAAAAAGGAATACATTTAAATAAAGCAGAATTTTATCATAATTTGGTGGGTGAAGAGGAGAAAAGAATTCAAAGAGAAAACAAGTCAAGAACTAGAGAAAAGCAAAAAATAGTTTGAAACTTAGTTCAAGAACTTAGTGAGTTTCTAACTTGGGAACACGCTCCTTTACCCTTCTATTCTTGATCTCTTAAATTTAAAAAAATGCCTAGATTTGGGCAGTTGTGAGTAATTAAAAAGATAATTTAGGTAAGAGTTAACATAGCATCTGGTAATAATAATAAATTGTGACTGTCAGTCATCAGTGTTGTTGGTTTCATTGACGGTGACGGTATTGTTAAGAGAATGAGCAAAACCAGCCTGATGGATTGAATATTTCAAATGAAACACAGAGGAAAATAAAACCAGTGAAGAAACATGAATGTGAAAGTACTTGAACATGATTGTGAATGCAGAAAATTGATTTTGTGAGCAAGGACTTATTATATATTCCAGAAAAAGTAATACTGTTTTTGATTTGTTCTTTAAAAAAGTGATCTTTATGGCACAGAATAAAGTGAAGGATCTTACGTTATCTGAATGCCGGCTAAGTGACTGATACTTTGACATACATTATCATATTTATTTTTTGTGACAGTAGCAAGAATAGAGGCTAGAATCATAATCCATGCATGCATGATCTCAAAACCGTTTCCTTCTCACAGTCAATGCTGCCTCCCTAACTGAAGGTCACTATCAGACTAGATCTTGTGCCAGGTTCCAATAAACTAGAACAGAGATCAGCAAACCACCGTCTAAAACCCTGTTTCTGTAAATAAAATTTTATTGGACACAGCCACACCCACTTGCTCTTATCATGGCTGGTTTGGCACCGCACCAGTGCTGAGTAGTTGCGATGGTCACAGACCTGCAAAGCCCATGATGTTTACTAGCTGACCCTTTTCAATAAAAACCTTTGCCTGCTCCTGGGCTAACATACGGTCATTTCTTCTACACCATCTCTCCTTTCTGAGTAACCACAATAAGAGTATTCTCTTGTATAAGCCAAGTAATTTTCCAGCTTGGTTCAGATTAGTTCGCTGTAAAATCGTTCAGAGGCCACATGGTATCATCACAGAGCTCAGCCTTCCTTGTGTAATAGTCTGAGATCATCATAGTGTCCCAGTACTCACCTTCCTAGCCTTCCTGCCATGTTACCTTCTCTCCATGACCTTCCCACTGGCAGTCTTAGTTCTAAAATCCTAACCTACCCAGGATGTCCTCATCCCACTCCCACCTGAGGGGAAAAAGCTGATTATATTAATAAAAACCCAAATGAGGTGTGTCTTCTCTAAAGTTAAGTATTTAAAACCCATCTAATTGTTCCTGGCACCGAGCCAACAATTTTGTTGCTGATCTCCTACAAGGTATTATCTGGTCATGAAACTTTTCTCACCGTCTAAAGCAATGCTACAACAATGCTTCTGGTAGGTTACTAATACATGGATTTGTATCAGTGGGTCTATATTGTATTAGTAATCATTATTCCTACTTTAATTAGTACTTTGTGACTTACAAACTTTCAAATAATATATAATCTCACTTCCTGTCTCCAAACCCTAGTGAGAACATATTCTTATCCCATAATATAGATGAGCAAGCCAACACTCAGCTCCACAGTGGGAGAGCCTGGACCCAACTCTCCTAAGGGGCATGTATTATATTTGGATATTCTTGGTTGATCTAACAAATGAAATAGTAACATACACATATCATGACTTAGTGTGTTTTAGACTGTAAGTTAGGATAACTTTAAAGGGGCAAAAGAAAGACCTTGAAGAGTGGGCAGGTATGGGTAGGCACTAGGAGCCAATCAGTAGGCAAGGTAATAGAACTAAGGTGCTGAAGGTATCAACCTCTGTCTCCACGCAAGCAGAGGCTTCTGAAATAAACCTGGTAGACAAAAAAGCAGACATGATTCCATTCTGTATGGAGTCTTTTCCTCTATTTTGACAGCTAGACAACCAAGTTCTAGATAGATAGATAGATAGATAGATAGATAGATAGATAGATAGATGTGGAACAATTATGAATTATATAACCTCAGTCTTCCATTTAGGGCTAAATGGCTTCCTACTTTCAACTAATATCTTCATTTTTGTCTGTCACCATTAAGAAAAGAGAAAGATCATTCATTCAAAAGCAGCTGCCATTCAATTGACACTTGACTCCAAGTAATACATCATATCAGAGATTTTATTGATAACCTGTAGGACATTATCTTTCCAATGACACTTGGCATGATCTTTAGCTCAAAATGGTTTAAAAGAGGTTCAAGCACAGCAATGCTGAACCTGC
Organism: Macrotus californicus; assembly: GCA_007922815.1. Taxonomy (NCBI): domain Eukaryota; kingdom Metazoa; phylum Chordata; class Mammalia; order Chiroptera; family Phyllostomidae; genus Macrotus; species Macrotus californicus. Next base: position 28,791 of record VMDR010005238.1, on the reverse strand, counting down.
CACAACCCCAGTACATGACACATCCCGGCCGACGCAAGGAAGTGCCCCACACAACATGGAAAGAGCACACCCTGCTTGAAGTACGATCACTGCTGATTGATTGTCACCAAACATCTCATGTACACACGCACTATCATTGACATGCGTACTCAAATTCCAGGTGAACTGGATTTCCTTTCTCAAGGGTTTATTATTGCTCCCTTTTTTCCCAGAGAAAAATCAAATGTTCCGTAATGCATTTTGTGTAAACACTATTCTAACACCACAGAAAATTCTGTTAAATGTCAGAGGAATTTAAAGACTTGTTGTTGAAAATCACAGGCTCAGGATATCACAAGTATTTAGGTCTTTGGAAACTTTAATAACGAATTAGTGTGAAAATCTTTTAGAAGTCTTTATTTGGCTGTAGAACATGATATGATCACTAGTTTATTAAAAGAAAGTAGTAATTATGCCTGTGAAACATGGGAAAGATTTGGGGTGCTTTAACTTTGGTGCCTTATAAGCATTTATTTTCATACATTCTTGAACACTTCAAGAATATAAGCCTTTATTTTCATTCCTCACTGTACTAAATAATACTGTCTGTAGGGCTGTTACAATAATTCGTTATCTCACTTTATCCTGTGAAGTACTTAAGGGAGTAAAAGAAAAACAGAGGCAGAATTTTAATCTAGACAGGACACTTCAAAAGACAGCAAAAGGAGTTCAACTCAAGTTAAATGTACACACACACACACACACACACACGTGAACACAGAGAGACACACACCACACAATGATCTAACACTCAAGAACAGAAAGCTGGGGAGGCATTTTTCCTTCTGGTTAAACACTAGATTGTGTTTGGAAAACCTTCCTATCTCTAACAAGTACTTGTGTCTCCTTTCAACAATATTCTAGACCTCACCAACTATTGCTTTTTCTAGTCCTGCAATAGTTAATCATCCTAGATGTATGAAGCCTGGTGGTGAGAGAGTAAAATATTTAGCAAAGAGTTACTGTGGAGGCTAGGAAATTAATCTCAAAATTAATAAGACTAAAAAGCTAGGAAGAAATGTGAGGAAAAGACATTTGAACTTTACAGAGAAGATGCTAACCAAACTTGCAAAGATGATATCATAAGACAAGTCTGATGTCTATACTGACTCACTAATTCAGTTAATTTAAACATATAGAACCTGGGAGTGTTTTCCATTTGCCAGGCCCTCAACTAGACATTAAGGATAGAGAAATAGACATGACTATTCCTGCTCTTACAGGTTCATGACACATCCATCAGTTAAACTACAAACCATACACACACAAAATAATTCTAATGTAAACCTTAGCCAACAATCGTAACTATTTCATACATCAGATATTCATTCTATTTTATATATGGAAATTCAACAATAGACTTAATCCAAGAAAGCAGACACTCCTCCAAGGAGGACATACAGAGGGCCCAGAGACATATAGATGCTCAACATCACAAGCCACCAGAGAGATGTAAATTAAAACCACAATGAGATACCACTTCACAGTGGTGGGAATGACCATCATAGACAAATCAACAAACAACAAGTGCTGGCGAGGTTGTGGAGAAAAGGGAACCCCAGTGCACTGTTGGTGGGAAGGCAGACTGGTGCAGCCACTGTGGAAAGCAGTATGGAATTTCCTCAAAAATCTAAAAATGGAACTGCCTTTTGATCTAGTGATTCCACTGCTGGGCTTACACCCTAAGAATCCTGAAATACCAATTCAAAAGAACCTATGCATCCCTAGGTTCAAAGCAGCATCATTTACAATAGCCAAGTGCTAGAAATAGCCTAAGTGCTCATCAGTAAATGAGTGGATCAAAAAAACTATGGTACATTTACACAATGGAACACTGTGCAGCAGAAAGAAAGGAGCTCCTACCCTTCACGACAGCACAGATAGAACTGGAGGGTATCATGCTAACTGAAATAAACCAGGTGGTGAAAGACAAATACCATATGATCTCATCTATAAGTGGAACCTACTCAACAAAACAAATGAGCAAAAGAAAAGCAGGGGCGTGGAAACAAGGAACAGACTGACAAGGACCAGAGGGAAGGCGGATAAGGGATAAGGGAGGAAAGAAAGGGAAGGGCCTAGTTAGAGAATAAGTAAAAAATGACTCAAGGACATGGACAAAAGGGTGGGGATTGCCTGTGAGGGGTGGGAGGGAGAGGAGCAGGGGAGAGCAACAGGGGAAAATTGGGACAACTGTAATAGAACAACAATAAAAAAACAAAGAGATAAATAAAATCCCCCCTAAAAGGTGATAAATATTAAATTCAATTCTGAAGAAGGAAAGGGACAAGATTTGGCAGGCAAAATCAAGGTATGTAAATCAGGAGAGCTCTATAGCTTGACATATTAGGAAAGGGAGAGAATTTGAGTTATATATTTAAAAATTATTTCTTAAGTTAAATACATAAGAAAGGGTTTTAAAAGGAGAGTGTAAAAAAGTAGTAAAAACTCAGTTCATAAAAGGACTTCTTGCTTAATGACTCTCAACCTCTGTCCTATTTCCTGAATATTTATTGATATATTTGACAGTAAGGTATAGAGAAAGAATATGAATTTTAAAGTTAATTTGGTAAACATGACCTTGAAGAGGTAACTATGCCTCTCCCTCCCTGACCTGAAAAGTGAACACACAGTGCAAATTCATGAGATAGCATTGTGAATTAAGTGAAATAAATTATGTACATAAAAATGCTGGATACCTACAAAACACTAAACCAATGTTAGTTCATTTGTTACCCTAAATGGTAGTTTCCTGAACACTTTGGTACAGAAAATTCTTACAGTCTGCTTTCGTCAATAGCATAAGACACTAGAACATAATGGTATTTGGAGACAAGACTTTTATGTTGAAGATTCACACTATTCTAATAAAAGAAAATTCTCCAAGGTATGATTTTATAAATCTGCTTTGCAATAGTCCCCAGAGACAATAAATAAGGCAAATCTCACAGGGGTTAGCCACCTAACCCCTGTGAATGTTCCCTTCGGACCAAGGGGCCCCTGAGCGTCTGCAGCACCTGCACTCACACGGCACGTTGCTGGTGGACCTGAGCTCCCTGGGCACCTGTTTTTTTCAGTCTGTTTCTTTTGGGTACAGTACCTGCTCCTCCCTATTGCCCCTTAGGGTTCTGCATAATGTATTGTCCAGAGCAGCCACTTGATAAAGACTTATAATGAACTTCCTGCCAAGATAGAGGCATAGGTACATACACTTTGCCTCCTCGCACAACCAAAAGAAGGACAACAAATTTAAAAACAGAAAATAACTAGAACTGCCAGAAAATTGAACTGTATGGAAATCCGACAACCAAGGAGTTAGAGAAGAAACATCCATCCTGACCTGTAGGAGGGGTGGAGACAGGCAGCCAGGGTGGAGAGGATTTGCAGCGAGGCAGTGGCTGGAGGACTGAGGTGGGCAAGGTGGTGGCTGGTGGGCCAGATGAGGCAGCGGCTGATGGAGCAGGCGGTCCCACATTTGTGTGTGGATAAACCGGGAAGAACAACGGGGGAGTGAGACAGACTTGCAACCCAGGGTTCCAGTGCAGGGAAACAAAGCCTCAGAACCTCTGACTGAAAAACCTGTAGGGGTTGCAATGGCAGGAGAAACTCCCAGCCTCACAGGTGAGTTCATTGGAGGGATCCACAGGGTAGAATGTCCAAAACCCACCCACCTGGGGAATCAGCACCAGAAGGGCCCAATTTGCTTCTGGGTGTGGAGGAAGTGACTGACAGCTGGCCAACACCTGTGCAAGCGGCACTGTTCCCTCTCGGACTCCTCCCCCACATTCAGTGCCACAACGCAGCTACTTGGGTTGCCTCGCCCTGGCGAATATTTAAGACCCTACCCCTTACTACATAACAGGCACCCCAAGACAAAAATATAGGGCCCAAATGAAAGAACAGATCAAAGCTCCAGAAAAAATACAACTAAGCGATGAAGAGTAGCCAACCTATCAGATGCACAGTTCAAAACACTGGTAATCAGGATGCTCACAGAAATTATTGAGTATGAGTGCAAAATAGAGGAAAAGGTGAAGGCTATGAAAAATGAAATAAAGAAAAATGTACAGGGCACCAACAGTGAAGGGAAGGAAACTGGGACTCAGATCAATAGTTTGGAGCAGAAGGAAGAAATAAACATTCAATCAGAACAGAATGAAGAAACAAGAATTCAAAAAATGAGGAGAGGCTCATGAACCTCCGAGACAACTTTAAACATCCCAACATTCAAATCATAGGGGTGCCAGAAGGAGAAGAGAGGAAAAGCAAAAAAGAGAAAACTTATTTGAAAAAATAATGGAGAACTCCCCTAATCTGGCAAAGGAAATAGACTTCCAGGAAGTCCAGAAAGCTCAGAGAGTCCCAAAGAGGTTGGACCCAAGGAAGCACACAGCAAGGCACATCATAATTACATTACCCAAGATTAAAGAGAAGGAGAGCACTTAGAAGTAGCAAAAGAAAAGGAGACAGTTACCTACAAAGGAGTTCTCATAAGGCTATCAGATGATTTCTCAAAAGAAACCTTACTGGCAGGAAGGGGCTGGAAAGAAGTATTCCAAGTCATGAAAGACAAGGACCTACATTCAACATAATGACAGCAAAGCTATCATTTAGAATGGAAGAATAGATAAAGTGTTTCTCAGATAAGGTCAGTTAAAGGAGTTCATCATCACTAAGCCCTTATTATATGAAATGTTAAAGGGATTTATCTAAGAAAAAGAAGAAGATCAAAAATACAAACAGTAAAATGATGACAAACTCCAACTATCATCAACCAAACCTAAAAAAACAAAAACAAAAATAAAAATGAACTAGGCAAACAACTAGAACAGGAACAGAATCACAGAAATGGAGATCACATGGAGGGTTATCAGTGGGGAGTGGGTGGGGAGAGAAGGGGAAAAGGTACAGGGAATAAGAAGCATAAATGGTAGGTACAAAATAGACAGGGGGAGGTTAAGAATAGTATGGGAAATGGAGAAGCCAAAGATCTTATATGTACAACCCATGGACATGAATTAAGATGGGGGAATGGTGGTGGAGGGGTAGAGGGCAGAGGGAAATAAAGGAGAGGAAAAAATGGGTCAACTGTAATAGCATGATCAATAAAATATACTTTTAAAAAAGACTTAGAATGAATATTTCCACCATTTAGGCATAAGGGGAAGGCAGCTTTCTGCATATCTGTGCTATTGTCTCCTCATGCACTGGCCACTCTAGTCTCCAAGTGAGATGGATAGGAATTTTTCCCTCCCTCTCCTGCCACCCCCTGCACTCCACTTCTGTCTCTCCCATGTCCCTGGAAGGGAGGGAAGGGAGAGAAGTTTTTAAGTCAAGGTGACCCAGGAGCAAGCTGGGCCTTATCATGCACCCAAGTGAAAAGATGTGCAATGTGGTCCCAGCCTCACCTCCTCCCACAAACGGTCATGCATCTTTAGTCCATGTGCAGGATTTTAATGAGACACTCATTGTCAAAATCCATGCTCTTCTGACCTCTCCCAAGATGGGGGTGTCCTGTCACGAGGAGGAGAGAAAGCTGTCCTTCTCGGTAAACTGCCAATCCCCACCAAGTCACGAATCAGAAACTGGAATTTCAGGGGCGGGATCCATATGCGAGAGAAAGCTTGTGGGTGGCGAGCACCAGGTCAAGAAGTAGTTCCAATCTGCCCCAACTTAGCCAGCCCTCATAAATATTGAGCACAGGGCTTTTCAGGCGATAAGAAAACAACCCCGGAAACATGGAGCTAAAGCTAAAACACAAGCCTATTGCGTTAAGACACATTCAATCCAACTCCACACACAAGTACTGAACAAGACCTCGGTGAGCCTCTATCATGATTTTTTAATTCGGTGTATTCATTACTAAGATGTTCCCTAATGTAATACTCCTTTTTTGCCTTATAATTTAAGCGTTCACACTACTAAACCCTCCTTAATTTGCCCTCCTCTCCCACTCGCAATTAAAATGTTGCTGTGAATTGAGTGTTTTCACACTAGGAAGTGGAACCAACCCAGAGAAGAAAGGTCTGTCTGATCGCAAGGAAATTACGTCTGATATTTGCTTCATCAACTCTGCAGGCAACCGCATACTTTGCTAAAAGCTGGTGTGTCTTGTAAACAGATCCTTTTCTAAAAGCCCAATTCCCCCAATTCTCGGACCCTTTTGCCAGCCTATTTTTCTTACAAACTGACTCAGCAGAAGATATAATAAGATTCACTCCTTTTTTTAAATAAATATTTTATAGTTGCTCTATTACAGTTGTCCCAGTTTTGGGGGATTCACTCATCACCCATTCATTGATTCATTCAACCAGTATTGATTATTGATTAGAGGGCAAGCTGTGAGTTGGGGTCAGAAGGGACCCCTCAAGACAGGCTCTGATGCTTTTGGAGCTGACAGTCAGTCAGTGATCCGTTTTGTGAATCAAGACATTCTGCAGGGCTACCTGCAGCTCTGGCGGCCTGACATGGAGATGGCAGAGTGGCGGCCATGGAGCATGGGCACCCCAGGAAGCCAGGGTGCATGTTCAAACAGGAGCTCCCCAGTCCTAGGACGTCTGGGAAGTTCTTTCGCCTTTTGGTCCTTAGTTCCCTCACAGGGTGACATGAGGAGAAACAAATTCATCAGAGTAAAGCCCCCGGTGCTGAGCAGGGAGGTGCTCGATAAGTGTTACTACTTTTCATTTGTCCCGGGTTTTCTTTATTGTTTTGTTTTGTTTCAGCTGAGGCTTTGCTGCTTCTTTAGACCCAGTACTGGGATGACAAGCTGCCAGCCCCATCCAGCTGCCACAACCCATAGCAAGTGCCCCCGCACAGTGGCACTGATTGGAAATAGATTCTCCTTCTCCACAGAACAAAGCTTAATCTGCACGCTGTGCGTTCCCATTTCCCTGGGTAAACCCTGTCTACTCCCTGGCAACATGCTCCTCAAACACGCCTCAGTCCCTACAGCTCAGCCTGACCAGAGGAACGCAGGCACCGTGTCTCCTGGGGAGAAGGGAGCCCTGCTAGGACACAGGAGGCACTGAAACACATTTGCACAGCCCTCCAAAACCTACTGCATTCATTCTCCCAGATCAATTCCAATTTTTAAAAAGCCTCCAAAGAATTATAGGAGAGGCTGCCTGGAATCCCAGTGGCCCAATATGAACTGTCTGGGGGTGGGAGGGACTGGTGGGGTATAGGACAGGGACCTGCTGGCTGGGACAGAGGACATTCCAGCCCTCCCCACTGTTGGGCTCCAAAACTGGGCTCTTTATTCTAAAATTAGAATATCCTTGACCCTTCTGGGCATTAAATGCTCTGCACTGCATCTCACTCTTGTGCATTCTGGGTGTGTTATCTTCATTTACAGAGATGATTTCAATATCTTAACATGCAATAGTTTTGTCAGCCTCAGCCTAATAATTAGTGCTGTGGGGAACTATTTCAATGATATTTCTATGGTTCATTAGGAGCCAAATATCCCGAACTCTCCATCTTGACTCCAAAATGCCTGAGAAGAAATCTTTCAGCTTGCTTCCCTGGGGAAATGTGTGTGTCACCTGCACAACAATGAACGGAAGAGAGGAAGAATGTACAGAGACCTCATGTTCCAGCTGATAGAAACCTGCAGCCTTGGCCGTGCTGTGTGCTGTGGTTCTCACTGTCCTCCAGGGCTGGAGAGAGCCCTTTGCTGATTCCCAAGCACACCTGAACAGCGGTGTGCAGCTGCTCTGAGCTGGGGACCAAGGAGCGGGTGGGGCGCTGGGGTCTGGTCATTGCTAGTCCTTAATCTCAGGATGCATGAGCGAATGGAGAGGAGCTAAACTAGACAGCCAGGTAGACACCTAGAACCCTGCCTTTTTGTGCCACACTTTCCTTCCCCACGCCTCTCCCCTTTTCTCACCAAGCCCCTCCCCCTTTCCCATCACGCCCCTCCCCCTTTCCCACCACGCCCCTCCCCTTCTTCCCCACATACCTGAATGTGAATCAGTTTTGTTCTCCAAAATTCTATCCTCTCCTTTTCCTCTTCCTTTCTCTGAGAAATCCCTTCTACTCCTCTACTCCCACGTATTCAGCTTCCGTTATAATGCGATTAACAGACGTGCCCTGGAACCACTTTTTAGCCGTCCCACGGCAGGCAAGTCGTTTAAAATCTCTGTCTCAGGCTCCTCGTCTTTAAAATGGGGAAAACCACAGTCTCTCTCTATGTGGGGTCACTGGAGGATTACACGAGTTGATATAGGCGCTGCGCAAAGAAAAATGTGTGTATAAACATTAGCCATTTTTGTAGGTATTGCGGTTGTTACTCTGAATGCAGATGGCTCTCGAATTCTTATCTATACCAGGAAACCCCAGCTGCTCTTTGAGGATGCTGCTAACTTAACTGAGGTTTTTGAGTCATTGTTCTGCATAGGGAACGAGAGGGTGAGAGATGGAGAGAGAGAGAGACAGACAGACAGAGAGATGGAGAGAGGAGAGGGAGAACGGTCAAGAAAAAAACCAGGAAACGAGCATGTGTGATGAGCAGGAATGAAGAAGAAAGTCTCCTAACCACCACGTGTGGTTCTGGGGAGGTGCTGGGTTTCCCCCCCTCACGCCTGGGGGTAGAAAGTGTGAAGAAAGCAAAGAAAAGAAGCAGAGAAACAAACTGCCAAAAAATATCTGGTATTTTGCCGGGGAAATGTTGGCATTGCTGCTTCTTGCCCTGGAAAAGGTCAAAGTCATCTAGGGCGGAGGGCTCTAAAAGAACACACTGCCCTTTATCTGCAGAGGGAAAGCTGACGGGTTGGGGTGAGGGCTGGGCTCCAGGCTGAGTGCTCCCTGCCAGGGCGGGGTCTGGACCTCTAGGTGCTCTCTTGCCAGCACAGGTGGCCTCGATTAGAAATGAGCACATGACTAGTCCAGCTGAGAGACAGTGTTAAGTACAATATATTATTACCCTTCAATGTTATCAGTCCATTTCATTAGACTGCAGGGTAACAAAACAAAGGTAAATCAAAGGCTTGATCAAGTTCCTCCCACCCTGCAGCGAACGCACTGAGAAGCACCCTAAAGATTATGCCCCCACGGAAGAACAGTGCTGCCCCAGCCTGCACTTTGGGGTCATTCATTGTGCTTTGTTCTGCTCTTATTGTTCAGATTGAAATTATTTCTGGAAACAAGATAATTGCCGCCTGGCAGTACAACTCCCCGGAATGCTCCCCAGGCGCTGTGGCTGGGAGAGCTGGAGGACCAGGATGCTATTAGGAGTTCCAGAAGCAGATCGTACCCTCCCCTGGGTTACTCCAGCTCCAGGGACATAGGCCAGCTTTTCAGTGCCACCCTGAGAATGTGTGGGGCAGGGAAACCCCGGAGAGTTCTTTTCCGTTTTAAGGGGAGACAGTTAGAAATAGGGAGGTGGATGAAAAGAATTCTATTCAGGGAAGATTAAACAGGATCCTACGCTCTTTGTAGAAAGTCTTGCTAACCAGCCAAAGCCAGTTTTAAGACCACTCGTGTAACTGCCTCCTAGGCTGTCTTCCCTGATTAAGGATGTGTGAGGGTTATTGAGTTTTGAATTAGATGCACTTTAATAAAACAGTGGAATGCTCTTATCTGATTGCACCTGTATTGATTGTGGTAAAGAGGTCTATCCTTGGATCAGGGTCAAGGATTTTACATAAACTTACTAGGGACTCAGACTGGGTATTAGTTTTTGGATTCCTGTAGGCGATCCAATTTGTTAGATTTAGGTAATCTAAGGAATTTAAGAGCACACTTCTTGTTGAATTTTTTTTTTTTTACCTGTGTTAAATATTGCGCAATCTCCCTGACTACCTACTCAATTGAGGCATTAAAAAAACTTGCTTTAAAAAACAGAATTTACTGAATATTTTAATTGTATTTAAATTTTAAGGTGTCTTTTTTACAAGTACAAAATGCATAGCTAAATGTAATCACATAGGAAAACTAGCTACATAGCTAAATAAAATGGAACACACAATTCATAGTTAAAATGCAAAATACATGTGTAATTGATATACACTCAACAGTACACTTCAAATTACTAGTTATATTGCTTTTGATGACTTCCAGAAATTTAATACATTGTACAAGGCAACTCATGGACAAAGTCTTCTCGTTAGTACCATAACCCTCACTTCTACGAAGAAAGGCATTAACTGAACTGAAGTTTGGAAAGTTTTTAGTTGCCGTGTGGGTGAGGCTGTAAACACTGTCATATATCATCAGGGTGTCTCTGGAGTTGTTCCTAAATTATCAAGATCTTCTTTCAATGAGCTTTTTAGATTTCACAAATCAAGCAAAACCAACACCTCAGCATTACAATTGAGTAATTATTTCATTCATGCTCCATCTGGCACTGCTGTAGGAACTGGGGGTATGAGGGCGAGTGAGACAGATGGGATCCCTGTCTTTACGAGGCCACCGAGCCAGTGCAATGATGAGTCAGCAAACAGAAGCCTCGGCAGGCATTCTGATGCGGTGCAGAAAAGGGCACACGTAGGGCTGTGGAGTGGTGGAGGAGACGGTGGGGGTTACAGGCACCAGGAGGCATTTTCCCGTCACAGGAGGCGAGAGATTAGCAGGAGAAGAAAATGTGAAATTGTGCGGGAGGAGTGTTCTAGATGGAAAATCGGCAAGTGCAGAGACCAAATATGGAGACCAGAGAATCTGGAATGTCTTAGAAACAACATGGCTAGAAGGGGTGAGCAAGGAGAAGAATGACAGATGGTGAAATAGAGGGTCATCTGGGGTCCAGATCATGAAGAGCTGTGAAGGACATGGTAAGGACCTTTGGTTTTATTTTAAGTTTGATGGGAAGCTACTTCATAAACTACGTAGGGGAGTCCCATATTCTGATTTGTGACTTAAGATATCACTAGCTTCTGTATGGAGAATGGATCGGTGGGGAGCATAAATGGAAGTAGTGAGATAAATACAAAAATATGTCAAGCACTGTTAACACGCAAGTCTCTTCTCCTTTTCTTGTGGACAGTTGAGTGAATCCCTGCATGTTATGTGCTGTTGACCCGGCTGCGACTCCTGGAGACCCTATGAATGAGTGATGTTCACAGTGTCCCGTCCTCAGCAGCCTTGCTCAGCTCTGCAGACTCATGCCTGAGGCTCCTTTGATGGAGTCAATCCATCTCAAATTAGGTCTTCCTCCCTTTCCTGCTTGCTGTCTCCCGTGTTTCACAGAATTGTTGTCTTTTCCAAAGAGCCCTGCCTCCCCACGACTTGCCCGAAGTGAGACAATTGCTAAGTACCAATGTTTGTTTTGAAGGCAGAGCCACGAGCGTTTACTGGCCCGAACCTTCTGGATGAATGTGGGTACAAAAGAAAGAGAAGAGTGAGGACGGCTCCTGGGAATGTGGCCAATGACTCGCTGGATTGGAGACCTGGGCTATACAACAAACACTGAGCCTATAATTACTGTACAAGTGGACAGATTTGTGATAAAGACATGAGCAACTTACCTGTCAATCACTTCTATTTTTTCAGTAAGAAGAAGGTTCTCAGCTGAGAGTGAGAATGAGAGCCCGTTTGGACAAGTAAGGAGGGAGGAAAGGTGTAGGATGAATGGGAGGCAGGAGGGGCGTGAACCGAGCGGTGAGATGCACTGGCGTTGCCACCAGCACTGAAAACTCCCTTTAGCGTTTGTGATAAGAAATTCATAGTGAGATCATCTTCCCACCACCAGCAGAATTATTAGGTAATTTTTTCCTGGGCCACATTGAACTAGTCAGGTATGTCCAGACAGTTAATAGAGTTGGATGTAACCAAAATGGTGGTTTTACTGGGAGAGGACAACACGGGGACAAAAAAACAGAACTCTGAGGATGTGTCAAAGAGTCACCATAGAAAACAGGCCACGAAATTGAAGCTGGGTGGCCAGGGGAGAGGGAGATAGAGCAGGAGGGACATTAAAAGAGGGGAGGAGGTGTGGCTGACTGGTCTCGGTGTAGATGGATTCCTCAGGGCAGAGAAGTACCAGAGTAAGTGGCCTGCAGAGATAAGAGCTTGGGTCAGAGAAATACTTTACTCAAAGATTTTGCAGGGAGAGTGGTTATTGGTGATTGTGAATACAAGCAAATGGTTGTGGGAGCAGATGGCGGAAGTGGAGGCAGGAAGTTCACATTGGAGGTGGGAGGGTCACGGCACGGGCTGGGGGCGGGGTGTCTGATGATCCTTTACCTGGATGGGAGAGTCTCGGGGAGTGACAGTCAGTGCATTGGTGGAGAGAGAGAGGTAAGTGCTGAGCTCTGGTGCTGCCCAGGAGAATGGAGATGCCTCCAGCTAGGAGGGGGAGCATTTGGAACTTTCTGGTGGCATGTGCTGCAGGGAGGCAGGTGGGCTCACCTGCTTGGTGATGCCTGTTCATTTTATGCAACAGAGACTGACAGTGGTCTGGAAAGAGCCAGGGGGACCCTGCCCCACCTCTGGGCCCTGGGGACTGCATCCCAGAGGCTCCACCCCCTGAGGGGCTTGCAGGGGAGACTGTGTCTTCGGAGGTGGCTGGGCCTGGGTCAGAGCATCTCTAACAACAAGACTCCACACAAAGCGAACCAAGTTTGAAGGAAATGTAGTGCAAAGAGAAAGAAAGGGATGCTGCTGAGAATACACATGCACACCAACACCTGGAACCCCCTTTAGACTTGAATGAACAAGAAGCATCTTGAGTTTGGAGGGTGAGGTTGGGACCAGTGGGAGCTGAAGGCAAACAGAGGCCACACGTGTGAAACCGAAGAGTCCTACAGTGGGAGGCAGCAGTTAGGGAGTCTGGTCCCCTAGGTAACGACTCAATCAATTGTCAAACTTTTGTTCCAACTCCAATACCCCTCAAATCAGGGAGCTGACTAAGAAGCTGAGGATACAGTTTAAGTAATTCACAAAGGATTAAGGGAAAATAATTACATGGGGACAAAAGAGGGAGTTTCATTTCAGTCTCTCTTCGTCGCAGAGAGAAAAGCAGCAGGGAGCCAGCATGGGCCTGGGTGCAGGTTCTTGTCACCTTCCGAGGCCACATGCAGGTGGCAACAACGACCCCACAGCCACGAACCTGCTGATGGAATTCAGACACGCTGGCTGGTGTGAGTCTTGTGCCAACGGCACATTTGGGAGCTAACGTGGGAACAGAGTGCAGAATAGCTAAGATTCAGCGCTGGCTTAGCATTTGCAGATGGGGGCCCTGGGAGCCCTGACAGGCCACCTCCAAGACTCGTCCTGCCTCGGCTGGGGACCCGTGACCAACCAGCATGCCAGTGGGAGAGCAGGACAGTCTGTTCCCAAGATTCAGCAGCAGTGAGAACACACAGGAGTGCTCTCCGAGAACTAGGAAAAGGAGGAGAGACTCATGAGTCAGGGCGTGACGGCGTCTTCCGTTCTGAACACTGATTGTTGGCTGTGAAGAGTGACCGCTGACACGGTCGGGCTGAGGAAACAGAGGTTCCTTCTTCCTTTGGAATGCTGGGTCCTGAGATCAGACAGAAAACACTGTATTGGGGACTGCTACTGATTCTTGCCAAAGCATTTATCGGTTCACAGTGAAATGAGAATAACGATAACAGTGGAAGGTTCTTCACTTAAAGCTAAATGTAGTCATATTGTCTCATTTTTAAATGAGCCTTCTCACCACTTTTGAGTGTTAACATGTGCTTTCTCTTATGTGATTGTAATGCTATATGTGCGCTGAGAGTCATATCTATTTGGTTTGACTTATGTCCTGATTGGCATCATATAAGGTGGGCAACCCTGCCGAACCTCCACTTTCCCTGGAGACTTTCTAGATGGGAGACCATTCCTGAGAGGAGCAGACGCAGCTGCTCCCCAGGGCAGTCTTGACTCTTGCCTTTAAACCTCTTGGCTTGCAGCATCCAAACCAAACCCAAGAGCTGGAGGGAAGTCCTGTGGTACAGCTTGGTCTGCTGTGCAAATGAGCATGTGTCCGGCCCTCTCTTGCGCCTCCTCCCCACCCCCACAAGGCATTTCATAAATCATCAGACCTCAGAGGGCCTCTCAGAATGCACCATGAGATATTCCACAACTCTGCCATCAGTGTGGGGTCCCTGCACCCTTAATTAGAATGAAAGCCCGAAGGTCAGGGGCAGGTTTATCCCCATCATCCTTCCCAGAATGGAAGTCATCCCAAGACACAGTTCTAAGAACAGAACACAGAAGACACATTCTACCCATTACTCGTGAAAGTAGGACAATATGAGTGATTCATGAGTGTCGTTTCGGAAAGTGGTCTCCTAAGGACTCCTTGTCTCTGGGAGTTTTTGTTCAGGCATCCTTTCTCTTGGGTCGGTTAGAACATCTTGCCCTACAACCAGCCCCATTTTCTCTTTCTTTTGATTTCCTTGTTAAACCTTCCTGACTCACAGTACCTCATTGACCCAACTGCAGTCATTTACAGCAGAGAGCCTTACAAAGAGACCCCATCACGAAGTAAAGCGAACACTGAAATTCCTGGAGACCTTCGTTTGGGTTGAAATTTTCTCTACTATCTCACCCACATTCAAATGACTGATCTTGAGGGATTGGAGGTAAATGTGTTTTCTGCAACGATGACCACAGGGGTTCTCCCAGGACGCCCAGCTGAGGGGCGTCTCTGGCCTCTGTGCTTGCTCTAGCGCATGTCTGGTTGGAGTCCCATCCGTCCACTTTCTCACTCACTCGTTCGTTCACCCAGTCGATCATTTCTTATTTACCAAATATTACTGAACAATGACCACCTATTTTTCTCAGCACGTGTGCATAGAAAGGCAGCCACTGCTCTGTGCTCACAGGAGGCGGGCTCTCCTTTCCTTTCTGTGAGGGCCTTGTTTACCTTTCCCCATTAAGTTTTCCCACACTGTGCTTCATTTGGAATTCTCTTGTGAAATTTCTAAAGCTGTTTATTCTCATTGTTTTCATGCCTTCCTCCCTGACCATAATGTGAGCTTCTTAAAAGTGGCAACTTTGCCTTACCTGTTGGAAAGGCCTGGGACAGGTGCTCAGAGAGAGTGTCCATGACAACCACCGCAACTCCTTACAGAGCACTTTCGAAGTCCCAGCCACTGCTCTCGTCAGTTTACATATATTCAAGTCACTCGATCCTGGCAGTCACCTTGTCATCTATCTGCTGCTATCATCCCCCTACAGAGATAAAAAAATTAGACTCAAAGAGTCCATGTGATTTGCCCAAGTTCACACAGATGGCAAGTGATGGAGCTGGGATTCAAGCCCAGCAGACTGCTTCTTTATGTCACACAGTAAACATGACACTGTATGGCCTCACCATTTATGGAACAAGTTGAAGAACTGACAACACTCATTGGCTTCACAAGAATGTTTAGATGACAGAAGATGAAATAATTATGTCCAACATGTAACATACTCAAGGAGCAGAAATTTTATAATGACCTTCAGGTTTGGAAATCCTATTTCATGCATAATTTCAATAGCTTATCACTCTCCTTACTCTATAATGCCTCATATTATATTAATTACATAACTCTTTGGGCACACACCATGGTTAACTCCTCTGCTGAATTGTACATATTTTTTATCTCCTGTTGTAATTCTCCTTCCAAATCAGTCTGCTAAGTTTAACTTGTAAATACATTGACTTGAATAGTTCAGGTTTTAGAGGAAAAAAATTTGCAGTTAGATCGAAAATTCACGATTTTGAAAATAAGAAATAAATCTCAAGGTGTAGCCTTGATTGAAAACTTCGCAATGAATAAATGGACAAATTAAAAAATGTGCTTTCAACCTTTATTATTCACTGAGTATTGACTAAATAGATGCCGAACTGTGAGCTGTTCATAGATTAATTTGCCAGTTCAATGTGCAAACCCCTTGGAGGCTTCCTCAAGCTGGACTCAGTCCTCAGCTAATTTCATTACAGCTTGAAGAGGCTAGATAAAAAGGAAGATGAATGATATTCAAAATTAGTGTTTCCCCCTGCAGGACTAATCTACAAATCAGATATTATCCATTCTTTATCCCATTCCCCAATCAAATAATTTCGGAGACTCTATACTGGCTGAGTTTGAAACAGAAGTCCCCAGTGACCGGAGACTCACAGCTGTGGTTTACTTGTTCCTTCCCTCACTTGGAAGCAGATTCATTAACTTGGGCTCGGGTCCCAGCCTTGGCTCCTAGGCGAGGCGAGGGGCGGGGGAGGCAGCTTGGCAACTCCCGGCAGGCCTTGGGAGTTAAATCCAAATACATCAGCACTTCTTTTTCAAAGACACAATAGGAACTTGTGAAGATGCCTTTTTTATTTGTCATTTCATTTGCTTCTCTTTAAAGACATTCTTTGGGAATGTGGTCCTCCTAGCATCTAAACTGTCTCCCAGGCTGTTACAAAGGCTGCATTCAGGGCTTCGCTGGGCAAGCGGGGCGACACCAGAAACACAGGGCTGGAGAGCTACAGCGTGTTCCCAAGGAAGGACCTGCTGCCCAGAGCTGCGGAGGGCAGGGCGCCTTGGGAGCGGAGGCCGGCAGGGGCGCAGCAGAACAAGGGCCCAGTGAGGCTGTCCCGTGCTCCCGGCACGGGAGGAAAATCACCCGATGCTGTTCTCTTCCTCCTTCCCCTCTCTCGAATCTTCCTGTCAGCGTTATTGAAGAGGCCACATCTTTGCATGTCATGGAAATTCTGTAAAACACAGAAATGCGACCTTAACAGGGAATGGGAAGCATGAGGAGGGTCACCCATTGGATGTGCTGATTTTATTGTCAGAGTAACCCAGGAGGCAAATAGGCCCTTCACCCGATGGAAGCTGAGTTTTATTCCATGTGACATGTTCTTGAGACCCAACATATCATATTCACTGATGGTCATATTGTTGCAGTAGCATGGTGTGGACTTGCCTATACCCTTCCCTCCTGAAACAAACAAACAAAATAATCATTAGAAAGGCTGAGAGAGCTGTCATGAACAAAAAAAAAATCAGGAAATTAAAAAAATAATTTATTTTATTTACATTATCAGTAAATGGGCCCAGAGGTCCTCGATGTTCTGTAGCCCGGTTATTCACATTGTCACCGAAGGAATCTACCAGCACCTGCCTCCCCAATATCTAATGTAGAGATTGGGGCTTCAGCACCTTCATATCCCAGTGTTTTAGCTGCACCTCACATACTGTCACCAGGCCATATGACAGCTACATGGCATGGTGACAGGAACCCCACCAGTGATGAAGGAACACCCCCATCATTCCCACGGGATAAAAGCAAACCGTCAAAACCTTTTTTTTTAACAGCAATATGCAACAAAAGGCCATTTTGAAAGTCCTTTTGAAAGTCCAATTTAATTATGGTCTTTGAAAAGCCGCGGACGTTCTGGAATTTCACTTAAACCCAATAACCGTGGCAGAGGCTTCTGAGCACTGTTCACAAAGCCTAGAGAACTGGCATTAAACTCCCCAGCTTCCATTCGTTCCTTTAGAACGAAATTCTGGATTCGCAAGGCGGTGGTTCGGTCACCGTGGCCCAGCCTGGAATCTGCAGTTTGGTAAAATCCTGTCCCGGGCTGTTTTTTCATGGCACATGGTCCCCACAGCTTGTTTGAAGACTGACTCGTGGACTTTGCTGGCATCGTGCAGCACCTCATCCCTCCTGGAGATGACAGAGTATCTGATCTGTCCGGCCCACGCATCAGATGCTGCAACTCCCGACTGAGTGACACCAGCTTTCCTGGCCCTACAAGGGCTCTTGCCACCTCCTTCCCGATGCCACTCACCTTCAAGGTGTGTCACAGCATGAAATCGGTGTGTGGGTGGCCAGGAAGAGTCCCTTCTCCTCCTCCTACTCTCTGTGTGACCTCTGGAAAGGGCACTGATGTCTGACTCTCAGTTTCTCATCTTTAAAATGGATACAACAGCATCTGCTACCGTGTCCCGGGGTGGTTTTGAGGCTGGATGGAGACCATGCTCATGAAGCATTTAGAACAGAGGAGCTATTGTGGAGAGACCTCTGATAAGTGAAGAAAAACCTCAGAAAGGCAACAGGAAGGGGGGAAGTGATGAGTTAGCTAAGAGAGGGAATTAGAGAAAAATATACAATTAGAGAAAGGTTTGTCCCCGCCTCGTTGCTCCAGCGTGTGAAAAGCTGTGTGGGATGATCGTCCTCCCTCATTATTGCTGCTCTGAGACAGTGCCTTCAGTCCACATGGAACAGCGTGGAGTATAAATCCGCGATGGAGCGCTGACTGCTGGGCACAGAGTCCCTGCAGTGTGCGCACTCCCTGCGAGGTGGGTCTGCGTGCACCTTCACGGTGGTGACAATGCAGGGAGTCCTGGTGGGTGGTCCCGGCTGGAAGGGAATGGACAGGGTTCAGCACTGCCCAACAGATGCTGCAGGGCCCAGCCTCTGCCCTATCAACACCATTCTAGGCGGGACACCCGTGGCAGGGACCAATGGCCGGTGCAAGACAGACAGCTCTGAGCCAGCACCACAGTGACAAGCAGTGGGTGTGGTGGGAAGATTCCATGTATTCAAGGCAAGGGTGAATTTATAACTAAATGTAGAGTCAAAGCCAGAGGGGTGAGTGTCCAGACTGGGCAAAGGCTTGAGGAAGAGGAGACACTGGCACTTTCTGATGACACCGAACAGGCTCTGGGAGTGCAACCATGGGCACTGAGAGGGTTGTGGGAAGAACAGGATGTAGGGACTTCTGATCTGGGAATTACGGTGGGCTGTTTGGGCTGGTCTTTGAATGCCAATATGGGCAGGAACTTCTGAACCTTCTCTGCAGGCACGGCAGATGTTCTGGGGGGCCCTGCACCCAGCAGCTTTGTTAGGCAGCAGATCCCAGATGTTTGCCCACATGGCCTATGAGCCATTCCTCACTTTGAGGTCTGTCCTCTTGACCCAGGTGTGGGGAGGGGCATGACGGTTTCTGGGAGTCTCACTCCTTTTCCAGGGCTCAGTGAGCCAGAGACAGCCTTTGGCAATCATGGGCTGGAGCCACAGGACCTCAGTCTCTCCTCCAGACAGCAGTGGAGGGGAGGGGCCAAGTACCCACAGGAAAGGTGAAGTCTCCCAGCAGGCTTCTGGACTGACATTGGCTTGATGATAGTAAACATGTCTATTCACTAGTTACTGGGTAGGTGATACTTAACCAAGACTTTGGAGGTAATATTAAGAAATAATTTAGCTAAGAATTTCTAATGGTCCAAGTAAAGGACTTTTGTAAGAAAGCGGAGACTATCTGGTTGTAGAAAAATGTATGGCCTCTGCATATTCACATCTGACCTCACCGCTTATTGTTGCAGGCAAGAGATTTAAACTTTCTGAAATTCAGGTGCATAATCCGGTAATAAAGTGAGGACTAAAATATATTTATGTCTGTACTAATATACTATTGTTCCAGATTAACCATTTATAGTAGAAACTGGCTACATTGACTGGTGACAACCCTTTTTTATGGGCAAAGAGTGGTGAGGGCACAGGGGAGGGAGGACCGAACCTCTGGGGAAATCAGGAAGGTCTGACCTAAGATCGAGCCCTGAGCTGCACGGGAAAGGATGACTAGGAGTTTGCCATTGAAAGGCAGTTATCTGCGTGCCAAAGGCTGGGACCAGCCGGGTTGGCTTTTCGGCTGCTGACTTCCACCTCTAGAGTGGAGGCAATGATTGAACCTGCTCGTGCAGCATTGTACTGGCACCGTCAGTCACTCGGCGTCCTGTCTTGTTTGGTTCTAGGCTTTGGTTCTTGCATCTGTCTTTTTGCTACTTGACTGACTGGAAAACATTCGACAGTCAGAAGGAGGCTGACCTTTGCACCCCCCATACCACGACCACCAAAATGCAAGGAGGTCCACATTCATCTGGGAGAAGAGTTGTAAGTTCAATCATGCTTTCCCGTCCAGCAATGGCTGGAAAATGAGTTTCACAACTGAAAATTCTGTCCTTCACTGTGCAATAAAGGGGTGTTTCTCAGGAATATTAAGGGGACTTTTCCCAACCATAAACTATATGCCTAAAAGAAAGGGAGGTAGTGGTTAGACACTATGGTTTAACTGCAGGGATTGTTCTTTCTTCTTCTCTTTTAATCGACTAATTTTCCTTGACAGGAGTCTGACTTGGGTGACACACGGAAGAAATGGGAATTTTCTCCTAGGAAAAGTTTCAGCTCTTTGTAAAAATAAAGAAGTCTGGGAGGCTATTTCTTTTCAGAGTCTAATTTAATTATAAGGCCACATGCCCGTGACCGCTGGGGTGACCGCCTCAGAGAACAAAGATCCCGTGTTGGAACCAGTGCCTCTCGATCGGCATCACACCGGGTGTTGCTTTCCTCTCAAATACTGTTGAAAAAAGCCCGCCTTCCCGGTGTTAGTCAGACTGAATGACTGATCACAGATGGCCCAGGGTCTCTGAATTCTCTCTAGTAACGAGGCTTTTTCTTTCTGTTGCTGCTATTGCCATCCGTGTGCTATTGGTCCTATGGCAAATGTTTCCATTGGTTTGTTACAAGGACCTTTCACCCTGACTGCTATCCCAGCACGTCTGAGTGCGGCTGCCAACCACGTGGAGAAAGCTGAGCTGCTGCTGGTGCCGGGGGTCAGGAGGCCTTGTGCCACCCCAACCCCTCTGTTCAGGAAGCTTCAGCACCTGGAACAGCTCCCTCCTCACCTGTGGGTTGTACCTCCCTCTCCTGTTCTGTGAAAAGGTGACTCTACTGTTGTTACTCCCCCCAGTGATCTCTGATTGCAGCCCTTTGGTCTCCCACTTCTCTCAGCTCATGCTGTTTGGATGTGAAATTTTGCTCAGGGCACAGTCTGGCTCCTGGCTTTTCTTCCATCCATGGGTACCGTACCATAAGGTTCACCCTGACTCTCCCCAACCCCTGGGCCACGTTTGCCACTCCAGGGCCAGGTCCTGACTCCAAAAACTCCTGAAAAGGAAGCCCGGAATCCAGGACATTGGTACACTGTGTTAACAGTGACTAGAAAGGGAAGAAGAGGGTGAACACAACACCAATAATATCCTAAGTGAGCTCTTTCCTGCACCTCACAATTTCTCTCTAATTCCACCGGAGCCAGCACCTGGTCTGGAGGGCACACTATGTCTTAGGGACTCTCCTAAACTCTGTTGCATAAAGATTTTCACTGCTATTGTCATTGTCCTCATTGTCATCACTGACCACTGTCTGCTGTTCAGACTCTCACGGAGTGCATTGCACACTTATTTGTGTTTAATTTTAACCATGGCCTTGCAGAGAGGCTGTGTTTTGCCCAGTGTGCAGAGGACGATGCAGGGGCTCGGACTGGTTTCGTGAGTGGCCCAGCTGGCTATGCACACAGCACGGGCTGAGTCTGAGGGACGAGGAATCAGCCCCCAGCCCGCCCGCCATCTCCAGAACACACTCTCTTTCATCCTCAGTCTCTGTCTTTCCTCTCTGCCCACAAATGGGCTTAATTCTAACAGAGAAAAGAAATGTTTTTGGATCCTGCTAGTCCTCTTTTCTTTTTTTCTTTCAAGGCCAAACTTCTTTGAAAAGTGGAGGGAAAAAAATCCTGCCTCCACTTTCTAACCACCTGCCTGCTTTCTCCTTAGCACTTCACTGAAATGACTATCCAGGAAATCACTACTGACCTGTAATTGCCACGTCCTCAGGTAGTTTCTGTGGCTCCATTCTCTGCCACTTCCATAAACACACGCCTTTCTGACTCCTCGGCTACCTCAGCCTCTGTGTCAGTTGCCAAGTCCTTTCAAGTTCACGTTCATGATCTCTCTTGCATTTAGCTCGGCATGTCCTTCCCACAGCCTCACTGACATTATTGCAGGCTCTCCTTATCTTTCACCAGGATTAGGAGCAGTTTTGGACTTGTCTCTGTACAGTTCCAACCATTTCTTCTAGAAACCCCAACACTAATATTACTTTTCTACTCGTAACCTTATAACCCTCCTTTTCCTCTTCCCGGGGCTCTCAGTATAAAACTGGAATGCAGGGCATCCTTCCTTCCTCTCCTCCCTGACCCTGGAGCTCAAGCAGGAGATAGCCACCAGCAAAGCCCAGCTGGCAGTCAGTGCGTAAAATCCTGTCCAGAATCTTCCTCGGTGGGTCTAGAAAATCTTGAGATATATGGATGGGGTGAGTCATTCAGTCACCCAACAACCTGTGTCGTCACATCATAGAATTAGGGAGCATTCCTTGAAACCTAAAAGGGCAAATTAGGTCAAATTAAACACTGCTTGTGCAAACTTGATAACCTAAGAATTACAAATACTAAATTTATTAAAAGGTCAAGAAAAATTTGCATAGATGCATAATATACATGTCTGATGCAGAAGGTAGAGGTGAACACCTAAAGGTTGTGCTTCCCAAGCAGCTTGGCCACAACCCATTGTTCTGCAAGCTTGTTCTGAGTTTCTGTGGAACTGAGAGCTGGGTGCAGTAGGTTACCACCTAGTAATCACACGCCATCTCCAAACGCTTGATGCTTGACCTTGGAGGTTCACTCCATGACCTCAGCTAGATTATCACATGAGTTCAGAACCTCATCTGCTTTTTTTCCCTAGATCCTCCACAGATCCTACCATCACAGCTATCCAAACATTTTTGAATAAATAATAAAGAATAAATAAGTAATTAACTCTCTAAAGTTTGAGATTTGTGTTATCTTAGTCAACCATGGTTTTTACATTTGAAAGAAGGTCGGTACACTTTCTGGGCAGAACAATGGGATGCATGGATTAGTGATCTGAGCAATTATCATTGTGTGTGTTGGAGGGGGTTAAACTATAGTTCAGTCTCTTAGAACTAATCCCTTTAGCGGTGTGTGTTAACAATTCAATCTGCACACATACAGACATAGACAACATCATGCTCACAACTCCCTCACACAACCAAGAGAAGTCTTTGGTAATGTATTTTAATATCAAGGTTATATAACTACATGCAACATTAAACCTGAAAATATCATTTCTCCAAAGACAGAACCTAATTCTTTGATAAGAACAGGTATTTACTCATTTTTCTGTGAAACACCATTTTCTATAACCTAACCGATCCTTCGTGAGAATTTAGAAACCCACATCAGTTGTTATTTTTTCAAGAATCGTGGGAGGTTTTCCATTGCAATAGGACTGGTGAGAAGTACTCATTTCTTAGCATCAACTGAGACTTATGAACATTGAAGGAATGGAAAAAAAATCTGCAGAGACGCTGGTCCGTTTTCTATAAAATACTCACCTCGAACATAAACATCCAAGTTCACCACTTGAATCATAGCATTTTCACTCTACTGACAGTATTATTCTGTGTTGATTTGTAAATGTCAAGCTAAAGAGACTCTACAGTTGCTGGATTCAGCATAATCCACTTGCTGAATCCGTCTGGCTACACTGGATCCTTCTAGACATTAGTGAAGTGAATCTGGGTGTATGCAGCCACAACACCTTGATGGAAGAGAAAACCACAGAAGTAGAGATAAGATGTGGGCACCACACTGAGGGTCTCCCTGGGGAGCCAAGCATTTCCTTCAGAGAAGATTCTTTTCCGGGCCTAACTTTGAGGTTACTCTGTAGACAGGGGAATCCCTCAGGACACCAGTGTGGGCCTTCCAGTGAGGAAGGGCCACCGAACAACACAGGGCAAGTAGCAGAGCCCCGACTCTCAGAATCTGGCTCCTGGCCAGCAGAGGGCTGGATTCGCAAGTGGCCACTCAGTCTCATACTAAACTGTGTTATGTTCACACTGTTGAAAACATCGACGTGCCTAAAATCCCAGTAGCGTGGAAGTCCTCGATGTCTGGACTCCACAACAACTTTAGTTTGTTGGTTTTACTTTTTCACTTTAGAAAAGTAAAGGCTTGAGCTTCAGAGGAGAACTATTCAGAGAGACCTAAGCACTTGAAAAATACAGTTAAAGAGGAATATATTCCTGCTTTTCTTAGCTGTACCTACAGCACGGCTGTCGCTCTATTCTCCGTTCTCCCCTCCCTCGGCCTTCCGCTTTGGAGAACTAAGAGCTTTACAGAAGGTTTGATTGATCCCAGGAACCAAACGTAGGAGATGGTCCCCCAGCAAAGCCATCTGCTAAGCAGGCAGATCCCCCAGGTGTCTGCTTGTAGTAGCTGTGACCTAACACCTCCAGGCAAATTGCATGACCCAGAAGCCAGCAGATTTCTGTTCTTGAACCATTTCTGTGTGAGGAGGATTTTCATCTCAGCACTCATAGATTCGGCTTCTAATTTATTTCAATAGAAGACAGTTTTCCTTTTTGTCAAGTACTTGGGGTCGCATTCTTCTGATAAATCCACACCCTACTCCTAGAAAGGTTTGCGTCCCCCATCTTACCATAACCTTTCTTTGCTCTTTGCTTGCGCTCCGCACAAAATGTCTAGAAAGGCACTTAGAAATAGCTTTGACCTAGTATAGAAATAGCTCACCTATATGAAGAAATAAAACAAAACAGCCTCCGGTGGCTGAGCACCTGGCATTCATCTTTTACTAAAACTCAAGAATAACACCACTCTAAGCCGTTTTCAGCTGCTAGTAGGGAAGGTGCCGCTTTATGGAGTCAGTCTCCTGCTTGTGCTGGGTTAATGAATGCGTCTGTATGTTTCCTTAGATAAAGCTCCAAATCACCTGGCAGACAGGCCCCAAAGTAGCCCAAAGGTCAGCAAATGACAAGGAAGAATATTTACAAATATAAATACAGATTGATGACTCTTCAAGTCTGCTCCCACCCCTCCCAGCCCTCTCAACCACATGCAGCAGAGTAACTGCCCTGCATTTTCTCACTGAAGCAGTTCCATTTGAAAAGCTTGCCAACCAGAATGTTTTAAAATGTTGCTGAATGATTAAACACAAATCCTTAAATGGAGAGAGCTGGTTTGTATTAAGTGTCTTCAGGCACTGCTGTCTGCCCACACGTGGGCCCCTGTCTGGCTGCTGGCTGATAAACGCCATGGCTTTAAATATTACTTATTAGCATGCCTCTGTATTTCCACTGCACACAGACACCCAAGGGTGATGGCTATCTGTTAATTGAATTCTGTGCCAGCTACTGTGTCTCTGTGTGCTTGCTGTTATAATTTCAAGGATTGTGACTTCATTTCCTATTTATAAATAATAATGATAAAAATGAAAAGCTATATGTGTATGCATTCCTGAGTATGTACATGAGCACACACGTGTAGTCTTTTGTGTTTACATGTATGTGCATATATATACAGGGCCCAGCACAAATCACACCCTTTTTGTATTACAAAATCTTTCATTACAAAATCATAAGCATGTCATTCTGTAACATAGCAATGTCGCACTCAAGCATACCATGTGACATTGTAGGTGAAATGTTCAAATGAGAACTATGAATTGTTACACTCATATTATGACCCTTCCCACCACACTCAAGCAAGCCTGACTTCTTCCGGACCCCGTGTGTGTGTGTGGTGGGTGTGTCTCTCTCTCTCTCTATATATATATCTATATATACACACATATATATATATATAGATAGATAGATATATATAGATAGATAGATATTTAAAAAGAGTCACTTAAAGTCACAGTACATTACAGAAGGCACACGTTAATAAGCCAAACATTTCTATATAGAAACACACATACCCAATCACTTAACAGTGTGTGCTCTGGAGAATGGCTGGAAAGAATATGAAGTAGAAGCAAGCATTTTTGGATTTTGCATAATAACCAAAAACTGACATGGTGGCAACCCAGTCCATGAGCAATTAACAAACGTCATTTACCCACCTGTCTGCGTGGCTCGGGAGAATGAGCCACAGTGATTTGCTAAGCCCTCTCGGACTTCAGGTTGCCTGCACCTGAATCAGGCATCACATGAAATAGACCTCCAGTGAAGGCGAAACCTGGGCCCAGCATCAGGTGGCACTTGTCAATTGCAGTTGGTAAGGGGAGGGGACGAGGGGCTGTGAATGCCATCGAGTCAAGGATTCCAACTACCCAGTGTCAACCTGACCTCCATTTCCTCTATAAAGAGTGAATGATTTGCTTCAATTTTCTAAGATTCAGCCAATTTCCTAAAGCATGGTGGAAATTTTGTCCTCCTGTGGCTAAGTATTTCCGATGACATGTTCAGTTGGTCATTGGTAAGAAAATAAGGTACTGACATAACTAATTCAGAAAAAGTGGTCCAGACATTACTAAGAGCCCAAGGGTCTTAATTTTTTAGTATAATCACAGTTTAGCTAAAAGACTTAAAATCAAAGAATATCAGAATGCCAAAGAACTGAGAAGGCCTTATGTTCCTCCCCTTGATCTACTGATGAGAGAAGCGAGGCCATTGGGCTGGGAAGTCTCTGGGGCTAGCTACTGGACAGGAGTCCCAGTTCCCTGAATGTAAGTTCTCATACTTGGCACATGAACTTTCATCTCCCCAGAGCAGTTCTGACGCCCTCTGGCTCCGCCACTCATCCAGGTCCCACCTGATTCTGAGTCCACAGCAGGACTTCCCAAAGCTAGTGCGTTCTGCGACTGGCCTGCTCAGATCGATGAATTCTAAACAGAGTAGGCAATTCTCAAAGGGCAAGGGCACAACCCCCACGTGAGCACGTGCAGGAGAAGTCATCATGATCTGCAAGCCAGACCTGCGGCCTCGGTTTACCGGGGCTGTGCTGGCTTTCTGGAGCTCATGATGGCCAGTTCAACCATAAATTCAGCACTAAAACAGGCACAAGCTTGTCGAACAGCCCATAAATTCACAACAATGAACTCTTCTACTGCCCAGGTTCCCCTGCCCAACAGAAAATGAGGACTCTCCTAACCAAAAGTTAAGCAAAGCCCAGCCTTATTACCTAGGGACCTAGCACCATGACGGTCCAGGTGCGGTAGGACCTGCTAATGATATTTAGCCAAAATTTGAGCATTGTATTTTTACTTTCAAAGGCTGAACGTGATTTGATCTAGATTTTAATATTTTTGTGTTCTTTCCTAAGCATGCACTATAGTAGTCAACATTAAGGTATTATCTTAGTTCAGTGATTGAGCGGAAGTTTCCAAGAAAATAAATATCCAAGTAGTCCCTAAATATTTACATAATGAGCTATTTAAATGCAAGGAATTCTAACATACGTAAACAATTGCAAATAGCATATGTGTGAAAATCCAAAACAAAGATGTCCACTGTTACTTGTAATACGTGACTCATAATTCAGCCAAAATATATTTCTAAGATTTGTGTAATAAAGAACTAGATGCTATCCTCCTGAGCATAACACGTTTTTTAAAGCAATTAGAAATCAGTCAAGTAGAGGAGTTAAAATGTAGCAGGCAGTGTTGAAAAGTTATTAAGTGTCAATTATTAATTTTTTCCTTGAATTATGTAGTGCATAACACCCAGAGGAATATATTTTAAAATCAAGATCAATTCTATTAGAACTAGGCCCATAGGAAGTGATTTCATACTTTCTAAGTAAATTCTGACAAATCACAAAATACGTAGTTTTTAGCAAGAAACATTTAAAAGTATATTTCAATTCTCACTAGCGGAGAAGATTTTTAACCAACCAATCAAAATACGTGCTCTCAAAATGTTTATTAAGGTGAAGTTTGCACAGCCAGCTCAGTTGTGCACCCTAAACTGAATCGGCTCATCCGCTCTTATATATGCTAACGTTTGTACACACTTTCTTGTTTTCTAGTTGTTTTTTTTCTAGAGTGAAAATGGGAGAAGGATAAAGAGGCAAAGACAGTGAGAGAGTGCTCTTGGTAAGTAGTTGGAATGTATCCACCGCAGAGAAACTCAGAGTAAACTGTATTTCATATCTGTTCCCTGCTAATCACGGTCCTAGGAAGACCACTTTTCAAACACAAATAGCTGAGATCAGTTAGTTCAGAGCTAATGGGTGACCTTGTGACGTCGTCGATGTGAGGCTTGCAGAAAATGTTTGGACAAATATATCCATAATCTACTGGTAGACTGCTACGCTTCCTCCTTTTCCTCGTTCAAGATGACCCGAATAAACCAAGCTAGGGAACAGAACGCAGGTGGAGGTTTTCTCCGTCTGTGTGGGCCACCATAATACAACATTTCAAAAGCAAAAAAGCAGAAAAACAATATAACTGGCCTTGAGATTTTTTATTACTTCTCAACACTCACCTTGTTCAAGGGCCTGAAAATGTTGAAAACTAATTTCCGAAGCTAACTTAAAAGCCATGGGAGTGGCTTTGGATGATTAGAAAGCCATGGGACATCACCTATTGCGTGGCTCCCAGCATTTCCTATGAAGCTGAAGCCAAGTTAGGGAAGGTGGTGTCGTTCTTTGTCAGTAAAGGGGGAGCCTTGAAAAATGGCCACACTGGACAAAGACTGAGGACCTGGTCCATCAAGATCGCAGGGTGTTTTCTACCTTAAAAATAGTGGACCTATAAAGTTCCAATATTTTCAAACCAGAAATACATATATATTCATATAGAAAGTACTATCTTTTACTTACTCTATAAATATTTTACAGAAAATATTTATTTTTTCAGGGAAGTTTGGATGCATGATAATTTTTAGTTGAAGTGAACTTCCTAGGGGGAAACCACCTTATTTGTAAATTCATCTGCATCATCATACTTAACACTCATTTTTGCATGGTTCCCATAGTTTTATTCTTACAACTGGTGTGACTCACTATGGTATAGGACTGCTTTCCAGTCATGAGTAAGATTTGATGTGTAGTTCTTCACTAAACATTCTGGAAATGAAAACACCCTAAGTTCAGGAGACTGGCCCTCTTGAGAACGCTGGAAATGGTCTCCTCAGTACAGACAGGTGTGGTCAGTGCCTCCCTTCCTAAGA
>VMDR010005237.1:0-53076 GCA_007922815.1 Macrotus californicus | reverse complement strand
AAGGGGCTTCTTAAGGTCCCAGTAGGTCATTCACACAGCCAATCCCTCCCTATACCTACCCACATTCTAGCGGGGAACACAGATACCCACAGGTCATTTCAGTAATACAGTAACTCCATTCTTTCCCTGTCTGGGTGGCTTAGTTGGTCGGAGCAACGTCCTGTACACCAAAAGGTTGAGGGGTCAATCTCTGGTCAGGACACATGCCTTGGATATGGGTTCAATGCCAGGTCGGGGCACTTACGGGAGGCAACCAATCGTTTTTCTCTCACATCGATGTTTCTCTCTCTAAAATCAATAAACCTCCAGTCAGGATTTTTTTTCAAAAAAGCATTCATTAATTAAACAAGTATTCATTGAGATGATGAATACTACTGGATGCCTAGATTTTTACAGGATGGAGTTATGAATGAAACAAAGATGTACTTATGGGACCACACAGGAAGGGCATGTAGCCTACCCTGGATATGTGGGTATGGATGTCCAGGAATGTCGTGGTCCCGTGCAGCAGGACCGCGTGTTGTTGTGGAATGCTTGTCCTATATCCTCGGACAAGTGATGAACAAATTCACACCGACTAAAGGAATCTAGTGGAGAAAAAGGGATGCGTGACCGATCTCTCAGGGACCAAGAGAGAGGGGCCCAGACCGTTTGCCTTGATAGGCTTTTATTGATATTCTAGGTAGATTACATCAAGGAGGGTCCTCCTTCACCCTGCACATGTTCGCTTTAGGTGATTACCAAAACAAAAGAAAGAATGTTGCTAATCCCTTTAAGATAAAGGTCATTTGCAATTGTAAAGGGAAAAGGTTGAACTGGTTACACCCAAATTTGAGAGGTTTAGCATAGATTTTAGGAAGTTACTTTAAAGATATGCAGTAAACGTTTGTTTCCTCAATTCAAGGTGAGGGAGCTTTTAGCAAGAGCAAGTCTCAAAGTGGCCTAGGTGCAAGGCAGGCCTGATTCCCCATGGGGGACCTATTCACGGATGTCCTCTGCACACCACGCGTGTCTGTCTGCGTTCAGAACCAGAGCTGAGCCACTAGATCGCATCACACACGGATGGGTTCCCTATATGGGCAGGCTTCCTAGAGGAAGGGACTGGCTTCCTGATGTCTGTGACTCTATTCTCCTTTACTTTTCTTTCTCCTTCTCACAGCTGCTGTCTTAGTTAAGGCCCTTTTAATTTCATATCTGAATGACAGCAACAGCTTTCCTACTCTTATTTCCACTCTTATCCTGGTCCCTAATACCCAATTCACCCTTTACTAATGACAGAATGATTTTTATTTAAAACATTTTACTCAAGTGACGTACATGTGTAAGCATGCAACTTGATGGGTTTCCCCAGGCAAATAGTCATTAACCCGGGCCACGTGGCCAGCACACCCGAAGCCCGCCTCATCTCCTCTTCCATATACTCACCTCCCCTCACAAATAAGCTTTTAAAAATTCTAATTTCTATCTCGCTCCCTTGGTTTATTAAAGCCTTTAAAGGACTCTCCACAGCCTCCAGGATAAAACTGCATCTCCATAGGCAAACTAAACCCTAGTCATTCCTAACCTCCCGTCCCAGCCCTCTGCCTGGCCTTTTGCAAGTGCTGCCCCTTTTGGTAAGACTGCACACCTCAGCGCCGCCCCCCCACCCCCCACCCCGCCACGTCAATCATTTTTAATTATTCCAGGAGTCACTTTCTCAAAGCCTTCCATGATCCCTTCCCTCTTTCCTGTCTGCTTCTCTTACAGATTCTTAAAGGTAGAAATAGAGTTTTTCATCCCATTTCCCAGTTGATTAAAGGGATAAATGAGAACACCTGGCATTATTCCTCTCCCTTAATGCCTTTCCTCCCTTGTCCCCCTTTTCTCCATTCTTTCAAAGTAAAAACTAGCCATTGCTCTGTGAATAAATCAGTGCCTATGACCTTTAATCAGTACTGTCCTGTGCTGCATGACAATGGAGGTGTGTTTTGAGTAATGTGTCCTTATGCAATTTCGTCCTCATGCGAATATCGTAAAAGTGTACTTACACAAACCTAGCTGCTACAGCCTATTGTTCTAGGCTACGAGCCTGCATGGCATGTTACTGCGCAAAACAACACCAGATTAAATCAGAAGGAAACAATGCATTCAAACAGGATAAAGACGAGACGCTGCCAGCGTCACACGGCATACTATTTTACAACAAACTTTTTTTAAATAAATGGAAATAGCACCCTCTAAAATAATGATAAAAGGTATTGCCCCACATGCCCTCAGCCACACCAGCCGCCAGGAGGAAAGTGGGCCCACATCCAGCATCATGTCACAACTGAGGGTGGCCATGGCCATGACTGTCGAGGTTTTTGCTAGGTACAGGGGTACAGACAGCAACAAGCAGAGCCTGAGCAAGTGGGAGCTAAAGGTGCTCTTGGAGAAGCAGCTCCTAGGCTTCCTGCAGAGCGGAAGGGACAAGGATGCCATGGACAAACTGCTCAAGGACCTGGACGCCAGTGGAGCTGCCAATGAGTTCACAGTGTTTGTGGCCGCAGCCATGTCTGCCTGTCACCTGTGACCCAAGGGACAGTGCAGACTTAGCCTGCAGACCTGCGGCCTGAAGGGGGCACAGGGAACAGGCCCCTGGCTTCCAGAAAGCTCTTGGCAGCACTTATTTCTCTGGGCTAAGCAAGATGATGGCTGTCTGATGAATAAAATGCCTGTGAAGTGGGAAAAACAATATATCATCTGGGAGACACATACACCAGTAACACAGTCGTTACTGTCATTACACACTATACATAGCGGTATCGCTATGTTTTCTCAAGGCTGCGCGGTGGTTTTGTCTACACCAGGATCACCACAAATGTAATGCGTTGTGCTATGACCTTATGACAGCTATGATGTCACTAATAGGGGTTTTTCAGATGTTATCATCTTATGGGACCACACCATACATGCAATCCGTCACTGACAGAAATGTCCTTCTGTGGTGAGTGACGACAGTGTGTAGAGAAGTCAGGAGTGGGTTCCACTGAA
Source organism: Macrotus californicus (assembly GCA_007922815.1). Classification (NCBI taxonomy): domain Eukaryota; kingdom Metazoa; phylum Chordata; class Mammalia; order Chiroptera; family Phyllostomidae; genus Macrotus; species Macrotus californicus. The sequence continues at coordinate 50,064 of VMDR010005237.1, read as the reverse complement.
CCAGCCACACCTTCCTGCCAGGTATACCCTCCCCCACACCTCACACTAAGGTAATACTAAAGCAGGGACAGTTTGTGGTCTTGCACCCGTCCAAGGTAAGTGGACACAATGGAAGTTGATATTCATGAGATCTGAGCCATTCTGCCAGTAAAAAGTTGGTTCACTTGGAATATCTGGAGGACTGAAGGGAAAACTGGGAGTGGGGGGAGGAAGCAAACAAGCAGGTTAACATTTATCAAATGCCTAGCCATCACACACTGGACGCAGTTAGGCTCTGCGTAGGACTTCTCACTTAACTAAAGTGGGGGAGAAATGTGCATAAATGTAGATTTTTGAACGGCATACAAAGAAAGGCCAATATTCCTTTCCTTCCTTTGGTTGAAAAAAGTCCTTTGTGCATTTATAGTTTTTCTTTTTGATTAAAAATAACAGGAGAGAATCACTGAAATTCCTGATTTCAATGACACTTTGCTTAACTAGCTTGAAAATGATTCTATGAAATTTAAAGAAACAGAAACATTTTAAAAGGTGTTAGCGTGGAGGAGAGTGACACCAGGCTGATAGGTATAGTCAGAGCACCTCACACTGTCCACCCAGCTCCCAAACTCTTACTGGAGGCCAGCAGGCAGTGTCACCTGAAACCATTTTTAGAGCATTTGCAATCTGGACTTGATTTTTAATGAAAAAGTTCACCAAGAATCCAAATGGCAAACCCAGGCATATTTTCTGTATGCTTAACATCAAACACCTCTGACAAGTTGGCACCATTCCCAGAAAGTCTATTTCTCCCCTAACGTCCTATAGCGTACATGGCACTGGGCAGGGTCACCACTGATGCACAGCTGCGATCTACTAAAAGTTTTACAGAAACTGCCTCCCCAGGTCAGCAGCCCATCCACAGCCTATTTAGAATTTCACTGAATAGAGTTTAATAGCATAAACAAAGGTCAAAACTCAGAAACCCAAATTCAAACCATAGGAGGAAAAAAATTCCTCAAGTGACTCTAGAAGTATAGATGCCCCCATCGTTTCCTCATTGATAAACCTGGAGAGGCCAGTGTGATATTTACCCTTTATATTCCAAACTTTTGTGCTATAATACTTCTTTCGGTCATCAGTTTATAGTCCAGAGTGTTTTGCACAATCTTAAATGCCGAAATTGTTTCCTAAGTGCTTAGTAAAATTAATGGCGATGTTCATTCATTCACCTCACTGAACAGGCAGGAAGCTCCCGGACGACAAAGGCCTCAAGGGGCCTTTATCTTTGCGATAATGAGCCCTCCCAGCCCCAGTCCAGACTGCTGCGAGCTGGGGCCGTCTGAAGTGTTCTGTGCGTTCAGTGCGGGAGCAAAGGAAGAAACGTGTTTCAGTTGCTCAGAAAACGTTTTGTTCTTCTCTGCTGGGACAGTAGGCAAAGGGAATGTTCTGATGGCAGTAGGGTTTAACTATTCACCTTAAAACTTGCTTTCACAAAATGCAAAACCTCTATGCTCTGCGCAGAGGGAAGCTGATTGCACAACTGGCCTGTCTCAGTAGGTCACCAGGTCTGGGTCACAAGGTCTAGGTCACCAACGACTCTGAGGACCACTCTCTCCTGCAGGCGTCGCTGGCCATTGCAGGGCCCGGAGGGAGGAAGTGGACTCTGATCTTCCGTTCAGCCAGGAAGCTGGGCACCGCCGCTCACGTTCCCTCGGTGCCTGCGCAGCGGCTTACGGAGGGTCTCGCGTGCCCTGCGCCTACTCACTCGAAGGCGCGCGCCCTGGCCACAGCGATTGAGCACCGGGACTTATCTGGGAAGGAGCTCCGGGCAGGCCCCGGGCGCTAGGCTTGAGCGGTGGGCTCGCCCAGAGAGGCCTGGGATCCCGTGAGACGGGATACGAAGTGACAGGCGATGAGCCTATGGGGCGCAGCCGGCAGTCCGGGAGCAATGGAGGGGGAGGGGAGTGAGCCGAGGCGCAGCAGGAAACGCTCCGGGCTTGGCCGGCCGGGTGGGGCTGGGGGCGCTATTGAGGGAAAGGACGGGGCGGCGCCCGGCTGGGGTGCCGGGCTTGCTCACCTCGCCCTGGCGGCGCGCCCCGCGGGGAGTTGCGGGGAGGGGAGCAGAATCCGCGGACTTTGGGATTCCGGGACCGCCCTCTCCGGATCCAGGGTCGGCGGCGAGCGGCAACGACGGCTAGAACCGCAGTGGCAGTATGAGAGCGGCCGCCGCTGCTCCACGCTTGCGGATGCACGACCAGCGGTGGCTGCTCTGTCTGCGCCCGCCATGGGGGCGCCGTGGGGCCCAGGGGTCTGCCGGCGGCGCCGAGCGCGGGGTCTGCCACGGTCCGCTTCAGCGCTGGCAGCCGCTGGCCTGTTGTGCACAATCCTGGCCGCCTACGCCTGCTGGAGGCAGCTCCCGCTGCTGCCCTGGACCTCCGACGCCCCGCCGCGGCCAGTGGGCGTGCTGCTGTGGTGGGAGCCCTTCTCTGGGCGCGATAGGGCCACGAGGCCGCCCCCCGACTGCTGGCTGCGCTTCAACATCAGCGGCTGCCGCCTGCTCACCAACCGTAACGCCTACGGGGAAGCTCAGGCTGTGCTTTTCCACCACCGAGACCTCGTGAAGGGACCCCTGGACTGGCCCCCGCCCTGGGGCGTCCGGGTGCGCTCGGCAGAGGAGCTGGACCTGCGAGTGTTGGACGAGGAGACCGCCGAAGCCCTGGCTGCGTCGGGCCCCAGGCCCCCGGGCCAGCGCTGGGTGTGGATGAATTTCGAGTCGCCCTCCCACTCCCCGGGGCTGCGAAGCCTGGCAGGTAACCTCTTCAACTGGACGCTCTCCTACCGGGCTGACTCAGACGTCTTTGTGCCTTATGGCTACCTCTACCCCAGGACCCATCCCAGGGACCAGCCACAAGGCCTGGTCCCCCCGCTGGCTCGGAAACGCGGGCTGGTGGCCTGGGTGGTGAGCAACTGGGATGAGCGCCAAGCCCGGGTCCGCTACTACCACCAGCTGAGGCAGCACGTGTCCGTGGACGTGTTTGGCAAGGGCGGGACCCGGAGGCCGGTGCCTGACATTGGGCTTTTGCACACGATGGCCCGCTACAAGTTTTACCTGGCCTTTGAGAACTCGCAGCATCAGGATTATATCACCGAGAAGCTCTGGCGCAATGCGTTGCTAGCTGGGACCGTACCGGTGGTGCTGGGCCCCAACCGTGCCAATTATGAGCGCTTTGTGCCCCGAGGTGCCTTCATCCACGTGGACGACTTCCCTAATGCCTCCTCCCTGGCCGCCTACCTGCTCTTCCTCGACCGAAATCCAGCCGTCTACCGTCGTTACTTCAGTTGGCGCCGGAGCTATGCCGTGCACATCACCTCCTTCTGGGACGAGCCTTGGTGCCGGGCCTGCCAGGCTGTGCAGAGGGCCGGGGACCAGCCCCAGAGCGTAAGCAACTTGGCTCGCTGGTTTGAGCGGTGAAGCCATAACATGCCTGGGTGTAACCCAGGGAGGTCAAGTCATCAGCTTTTAGATCTCTGCTGTGCATCGCCTTGAATGATGAATCACAGAGCTAAGGTTTTACTAACGGAAAAAAAAGGTGATTTGCCAATGTAGTACAGCACAGAGACTGGGCGGGTAAGATCCAGTTCCATTCTTAATGTTGTTTGGGCAAGTAGCAGTTGGGCCCCCATTTCAGAAGTGAAGGGAGCCCTTCCTCGGCTTTTAACGAACCAGTGTAGAGATGAAGAAATTACTTGACTACAAGAAGCCATTGAGTCAGTTGCTCTGAGTTTCCTCATCTGCCATAGGTCATATCTGTGGCCTGTGCTGGGTACAATGTCATACACACTGTTCCTCCTTTTCACATTTCACTGGGCCAATGTGCAGCAAACCCCTGGTTTTAGAAAGAGTCTTGCTGTGAATAGGACTGTGGCCACAAGGGGTGATTTCTCCTGGTTGGTGGGATTCCTCAAACCCTCAGCTCCTAACAAAGGTCAGGGGGTCACCCAAGAATCCCTTGACTGTTTCTTCACAAGTAATGTTTGTTCCCCTGTCCCATGAATGGAAACAAGATGCTGGATTGTCCTTGGAGAAGAGTTAAGGTGAATATATGTGTACCTCTCTACACAGATGTATTCCTGAAATGCTGCTTTTCGATCACATCCTGAATCCACTGCCCTAGGGGTAGTTCAGTATTTAATAAAACCTTATGGAGAATCCCTTTACAATGTGAATAATCATACCCTAACTAATTTCTTGTGTGTCTATTTTTTCTATAACTTGGATTTTTAAAACACATATTAAAATTACAGATGTGAAAATAAATCAGAAGCAAACTGCTCCCCTCTTGCCAGAAACACAGACTCTGTTTACAGATAAAAAAGGAAGCCACAGTGTCACTTTCCACAAAATTACTTTGTGTCTACTGGACCTGAAATTTAAACTGGAATATCAATCCTCTAGGGATGCTGGCATTACCTGTCTGCAGAACAATGAAAGAGATTGTACAGATTTCTGTTAAGAGCAGTGTTTGCTTCTATCTGTCAGTTTCTTGTTAAATGTTTTGTTGCTAGGGAATGGAACTACATTAGTGTCTGTGATGTTCCTTGTCTTTTTTGAAAGGCTAAACCTGCAATTCTCCCTGTGGCCAGCAGGTTTCCCTCCTAGTCTGCATAGTAGTATGTATAGCCTCATATTTCCAATGCCCTTGAGACTGTGCATGGGACCAAGTTTGAAAATATACACATTGACTTTAAAAGTTGTTTGAGCAGTATATTCAGTAGGTGTTACCGTGTGCCTACTCTGTGCCAAACAACTGGGCTTCGGGTGCCACAGGAAAGACAAAACTATGTAAGGCAATGTCCCTCTCTTTAAGGCTCTTAAAATCTACCAGTGCCAACAAGTAATCAGTGAACTTTGATACATTAACTGGCAGAACCTATTTGTTTAAAGTGACATTCTTAGTGATCTAGATCATACATGAATTATTAGAAAGCCAGTTGATTTACAGCCTGAACTAATAGCTTATATTTTTCTTTGATTTATTATAATAAAGATTCTCCATGACTAATTATTGTGGGTAGGGTCCAAGGTTAACTAGGTTTACAGAGGGTTCTCCTGTAAATAGTCATTTTGCATTTGACTACTACAATTAGCTGAATCATAGTTTTATTTCTGCACTTCTTGTAGACTCACCAAAAGCTCATGAAAATCCAGAAAGTGCTTCAATTCTCTTTATCTTTAAAAGGAAGAATTAAAATCTGTGAATAAAATGTCCTTATTAAAAAACTATAGCATGGACAGAATTACAATGGTACAGTATCAGCCAGCCAATAAAGAAACAGGAAAAATTCTATCCTTGAGTATTTATGAGATACCGGCCAATGATCTTGGTTTTATTGGGAATCTACATGGGGCTGTGAGAGAGAGCTTGGGTTTTGAAGGTTACTGTGGCTTAGATTTGAATCCCAGCAGTGTGACTTCAGGCAAGTTAGTAATAACCCTGAGCTTCAGCTCCCTTATCTGTGAAATGGGGAAGGAAAACACTTTAGCGCTCATTGTGAGCATTTCAGGAAACAAAATAGGTAAAGGTCATCAGTTGGTGAGGAAGAGGTTTATTTTTCTTTCTTATAGTGATTTCAGGGTGCGTCCATATCCATTTACTTGTTAAAATTAAATTTCAAGGTATGTTACAGAATATATCTGAAATAAAAAGGGCCTCCAATCATGTATCTCAAATGAATCTCTAAAGCTAAGCCTATTTCAAAAGTCATCATTGCCATTTAGATTGAACTTGAATTTGCAGGCTATTAGACATACCTACGCTTTCTTCAAAAAAAAATTGTTTGGTTTTGGTTTTGGTTAAGTTGCATAGTTAAATAAGTAATTATTATTTTACTAAATGCTCTCCTTAGTGTTGTCTGTTTAAAACTAACCACATGTTTATTGACTATTTGCATTGACTATGAGGAAGGTATACTTGCATTTTTATTTGAAAATTTTGGGTTTGGAACAGAGTATTTTCTTAAGGCTAATCTCATCAAAAGCAAGAGAAATATGGCAATTCATTTTATGGTATTTTTCATATTCTAAATTGAGCAGGTTAAATTTTCACAAGCATTGACACAAAATGCATATAAATGCATCATATGGATTTCAAAACGTCTTCTAGGATTGTCATGTCCTTCCTGTAACACATAAGCTTTTCTTCACACTTATTACAAATTTAATATTTTTTGCACTTGACTCTAATTGCATGAGTGCCCCTGGAGTGATATTTGCATCAAGAAGACAGTCTGACTTGCTTTCAGTAGTCACGGGTCCTTGCAGTTTCCCAGCCCTTCCCTGGCAGTGATTTACAGGAGACAGGGTGGCCGCATGGAAAGAGCTTGCAGTTTGGAGTCAGAACCTTGGTATGGGGTTCTGCCACTTTCCGCCCCTGTGGCCTTTTTAGGCAGGGCCTAATTAAACTCTGAGTTTTAAGCTTCCTCCTTTATAAGCATGAATGCCCCTACAAAACAAGGACTAAACGTGATGATGTATGCCTGGGAGCTTTGTGCATTGTAAAGTGCCGTACAGTTACAGAATGCTCTCCATTTTCAAGGCTCTAGGCCAGAAAGTAAATATTTCAGGTTTTGCCAGACAGTAAATAATTCAGGTTTTGCAGGCCATCCAGTCTCTGCTGCCACTACTCACCTCAGGTGTTGTGGTGCAAAATCAGCCATTGACAATCCATAAACAAAGTTGGTGCCCGGATTTGGCCCGAGTCATAGTATGTCAACTCAGTTCTAGACTTTTAGAGGTACAAGGAATTTGAGAACCTATACAACGGGGATTTCTTAGAAAGGATTTAAAGACTGTAATTTAAAAATTTTGGAGGCAGATATCCCTGGGTTCCTAGACCAGCCCTGCAAGATTTCCTAATTGTCTTATATTGGGCAAATTATTTAAGCTTCCTGTGTTTTGATATTCATCGCTAATTGCAGGTAATCATATATAATTTATGGAGGTGCCGGGAGAGTTAGATAAGACACACTTAAAGTACTCTGTACAGTGTCTGGCACATGGGAAGCACCTGGGAGATGCTAGCTGTGGTATCACCAGTCCCATTTTACAGAAGAAGGAGCTGAGGTCCACACGCATCGTCGGACTCGCCTAAGGTTGCAGCTGTAGTGGCAGAACCAGCCATGCTTGTGCAAGTCACAACTGCTTTGAGCCTCAGTCACTTGAACTGCAAAATGAGGGGGTTATACGAGGTCTTCTCTGGGGACCTCCAGTTCGACTTTGCCATCATGCTACTAACTGGCACCCTAGGGCTTTGAGAACTAATTCACCTTCCAACGTGCCTTCCTTACAGCCTGTAAATGACATACTGCACAGCAGCAGTAAACTGGCAGAAAAGCAGGCACCCGAGAGGGGGATTCTGATTTAGTGTCACATACTTTAGATATCAGGGAAGGGAGCTGAGTCCTTGGTAATTAGTGCGGTGAATAATTGTATCGAATACATTTCAAGTCATTCTTGATTATTTCTCAGGGACTTTTGTGTGCCACATTGTTATAACAAATCAATAATTCATGTAGACGTGTTCGGGTTATTTTGACAAAATAAAGTAATGAGATGGAAAATGACTCTTTGTTTATAATGTGTATTCCCGGGCATTAATGTGTTTAACCATGGCACATGGGATTTTCGTGGTCATAAGGTTGTTGTAAGTTCTCTGGTTCTAGTTTGGTAACTGAAATGTGATGTTTTTGCCTCCTCTGAGTTGTACCAGGTCCTACTCAGCTCTTCCTCTTGTCTTTCTTGCTGGTGACTCATCTCCAAGGGCATAAATTGTATACTCTTCTATTTCCCATTTATTTACTAAATGCCCTGATGTCCTCTCTGTACTGTCTCTAGCTCCTTTCCACTAACTGAAAAAATGCCATTTTTTAAAGAGGTAGAATAGAGCCTGGGAACATTATCGTTGGCAGGGGCATCTTCCTTAACAGCTGGCACTCAAATTATCAAAAGGGAAAGATAAGAAATTGGAAAAAGCACCAAATATTTTCTCTGCTTTCCCTCCAACACACACATGCTGACATGCTCATTTCACTACAGATTTTAAAAAATGATGGTGGCCAGCTGAGGGTAGGAGAAGAATGATAAATAAAGAGGATTCAGTAGCAAACGAGTAAACACAAAAGCAAACTATAAAGTAGAACCGATGGTGACTGTAGGTGGGGAGTGAAGAGAAAAGCAGAAAAAGGAAAGACATTGGGGTAAGCAAGTAAGAAGCGTTTGAAAAGAAAATGAGGTTAGAAAACACGAAAAGGACACAGGTTCAGTGACAGCGAAGGGGGTGGGATGAGGGAGGAACATACGCACAGAGAACGAGGGAGCAATGTAAAAGCCACCATTCAATGCCACTGTTCCAAAAAGAAACCTCTGTTCCAGCTTGAAATGCAGCATCTGTTGGTAAATGGAGAATGAAATCAAGAAGTCTGGACTCACTGACGGGGAAAGCCAGGGACTTACTGAGGAATAAACTAACATTTCAGCAGAAGTATAAAAGTCTGGATTCATTACAACAGCTTCTTGAACTCCTATGAATGCTTCTTTTTCACCTTGGAAAAATTACATTCATGGCAGTTTTTTAAAAAAATCCCAGTCGGCGTACTTCAACTCTACTAAATATCCACTCGTAGAGAAATGTGTTTGTTTTAGATAGCCACAATCACCAGATGACTCCTTGAAGAATAGTCAAAGGACTCAGTACATTTCATACATTTAATAGTTTCATGTGGAACCCCATTATAAAACTATTTCCAGTTGAGTTGTAAAGGGTTGGAGTTTTGAGATCTTTGAAGTAATGCTTTTAGAAATAATTGAGTCTTACCTAAATATACTAAAATATCATGCCCTATTTGAACATGAGTGCTAAAAATTTAATCTGAATTTTTTTTAAAGAAAGAGAAATGGACTATTCAACAACAAACACAAACATGGCTTCAGTGCCTTCTATGTCCAGGACTAGGGATGTGCCAGGACTTGGGGGGGGGGTATAGATAACAAGCAAGACTCTGCACTCAAAAAGTGTGTGTTCTAGTGGGAGAAACAGACGTTGACAGATCATCCTAACATATTAGTGTTGCCATAATAAAGTTATACATCACAGATGGATTAGATCATGTGCAGAATCACAGAATTTAAGAGGAAAACAAAGCAAGCTCTCGGTGGAGCATCTGAGGAGTCAGAGGATGACATGTCAGGACTGAAATCCCTTTATCACAAACTAAGTAAGTCTTCTTCGTGTTCTTTCTGAAAAATACAAGTGTGATACTCTCTGATCTCAACACTTATTTACCTGATTATTTTCACTAATTCTCACTCAAGGACATTTTCGTTGCTTTTTTGGAGAGAGTGGGAGAAAAAGAGAGAGAGAGAGAGACATTAGGACTGAACCCACAACCTGGGTATGTGCCCTGACCGGGAATCAAACCCACAAACTTTTGGTCTACGGGACAACACTCCAACCTCAACCAACTGAGCCACACTGGCCAGGGCTTTCTTAGTACACTTTTAAATGAGCATCTATTTATCATGCGCTATACATAACAGAAAATCCTCAGTAATTTAGATGCCATTTTCAATTTCCAATTAAAAAAATCTATTTTCTCTTTTCTTTCTATACTTTTCTGTATTACATTTATTCTTTCCACCAGTCTTAACAGATAAACTCCCCTTGAAGTGCCCCCCCCCCAAAAAAAAAAGGAATGTCTTTACTCATTATCTCTGCCTCGTTCTGTTTGAAAACACTTTATTTGCCAGCGGTACTCTGGAATGACTAATACAGTTTTAAACTTTTTTCATTGTTTTATCATAAAATAATCAAAAGTATTATATAGCACTCTTGGAAATTGCTCACACTCTGTTCCTTCTTAAAAGACTTATCAAGGCCCTTTATTGCCTAGAAATTCTGTAAACAAGTAGCATATACCACAAGCCACAATTATTTAGGCATTACCTTTAGAAACCTGCCATTCTGCTTGAGATTCCATTTGCATTCTCTTGGGATTATGGTTATAATATACTGCTTTATTTATTAAGTGTATTAGTCTAGGGTCTAGACTCTAAGCAGCAAGCAAGTCGCACTTAGCAAGATGCAAATTTATTTCTGTGTATTACAAAGTATCAGAACAGTGATTTTGTATTCTGCTTTCATAATTGCCGAAGTTGCTGAGTCATTTGGAAAAGATGATTAAAGATTTGGAATGACATTTCTTTATGTAAAAGTATGAAATGATATGACAATATAAAGCAGAGAAGGAAAAAACGAAGGGGAATTTTCTCAAGGTCTTTGAGCATCTTCAATCATCCAATAAGTACTTTGCCAAGTGCTGGGCCCTGATTGGTTCTGGGGATAAAGTAGCAAACACATAAAGTTCAAGCCCTCATGGTAGAACTATATGGAAGAAACAGAAAATAAACAAGTAACCAAATAAATAAAATAATTTTCTCTAATATACAAGGACTCACTGTTCAGAATGATATCCAACATCTTCCATCTTTGCTGGAGCTCAAATAAGAGAAAATGGTTTTGAACCATAGGGCAGGAAAGAAATTTCTTTAACAGGGAGAGCGCATGGAAGTTTCCCACAGCGGGGTCGGGAGCACAGAGAAATGGTCAACTTCATGGAATCTGCTATCTGAACAGGCTACTCTGCCGCAAACATTACCCCATCTTCCAATCACAACACTCCTTGTGCGTTAAGTTTTATGATCCCCATTTTATAGAAAAACTAAGAGGTTGTGTTACTTGCTAAGGTCCACACGGCTCGTCTCTGCAGAGCTAGACTTCATTCTCTCGGAGTCCAGGGCTGTTGCTCTCATTGTGCACTGCCAGAGCTCAGATGGGTGGGATACTGCCATTCTGAATCTTCAAACTTTGCACAGGATTTTTAGGTAATTTCTTTTCCTAAAGTAAGAGAAAAGCCTATACGGTGGCTTTCAAACCTTTTTTCAGGAGGAAAATCTAATTTTCGAAGAAAAGCGTATGTAGAATCGCAATATAGGAAACAACGTAGAGCAGAGCAGCCCTGCTGGAGCTGGGGTGCACTGTCAGAACTGCACTCCCTGCCCCCTTCATTCACCCCCAAGGAAATCCCTCTCAGTGACTAAGTTCCACTGTGTCCTACGGACTTGCTGTTTGTCTAGTGAATATTACCACAATATCAGGCTAAAACAAGATTAGACTCGGTTACTTAGAATCTTGCCATATTTGAATTTTATCATGGTAAAAAAATCTCAGCTACCTTACCTCTGTTTGGGAAGACCTGATTTGACCACCTAATCTGACAATAGGGCATTTGGGGCAGAGTGATCTGAGGCATAAGTTCAGTAAGGGAGTTAGTGGGAGCTGAGTCCAAGGGACACTTAAGAGGCTTACATTCTCACTTCCTTATATTGATGTAAATAGGTCTAAATTTTGTAAATCTTAGGCCACTATGTTAAGGACTCCTGGTAACGCTCTTTTACATTATAGTTGCAAATGAACCATGTCTGTCCATCTCAACCTCCAGACTGAGAAAATTAAAAGCTTTAACTGAGTACTAACTGAAGTTATAAATTTGGAGCCCTTCCTTGGAGTAACAAAGTGAGCAGACGATGCTGAGAGAATGTGACCTCATTTGTTATTCTGGTAGGCTCCAAGGCAGAGCTGGAATCCAAAGAAAACTTCACACAGCAGTGGGAGCTGTATTAACATGCACGGAAGGAGGAGGAGTCTTGCTAATGAAGGAAATATTTCTTCTCCCAATATGAAGTTAGGCAGTACTGCCCGCCACCCATATTATACCTGTCCCTAGGAGAGGTGCATGTACTATCCTAACAGGTTCTGTGATTAGATAAGTGGACATACCTGTAACTAACACAGAAGGCAGTACTGTTAAGGAAATCTGACCTGGAGTACCCTTGGCTATTCATCTTGGGCTTGGAGTCCATCCTCACACACCTTTTGCGCACTTTCACGGGGATTGGGAATCAGGAACCATCCCTGACCTTCCTGCTGTAGCCTCTGATATGCTTCCATATCACAGCACTCAATTTGGGAAATGCGTATGGGGTGACAGCAGGATTGCCTTATGCATTAGACCCAGTGCCTAAGGCTCACAATACCTTTTGGGGTGCTTGAAAATGTTTTAATTTTTTTTAAAATCAGAATATAAAAAAATTTTAGATAAAAGTGATCTAATATATAATATTAATATATTCATTTAACAATTTTCTTGAGGTTAGTGAATGAAATTTTTTACATTTAAGCATAATTGGTATATAATATTATATTAGTTATATTAGTTTCCGATGTACAATATAGTGATTGGACATTTTTATGCCTTACAATGTTGTCACTCTACTAGTTGTAGTAATTTTCTGTCACTGTGCAAATTTATCACAATATTATTGACTATATTTCCCTTCATCTTTTTCCCTTCATCCCCTCCCCTCTGCTAACCATCCCTTTGGTCTCTGTTTCTACGAATGGGTAAAGAACATGTGGTGTTGATACACAGTGGAATTTAGCAGAAATAAAAAAGAATGAAATCTTGTCATTTGTGACTACATGGATGAACCTAGAAGGTATTATGCTAAGTGAAGGTATTATGTCAGACAGAGAAAGATCTAAAATATACTCATTTTAATACCATCTGAGTTGTAAGAAAAAATTTAATATTTTTTAAAAAGTTTTGAAGAAGGTGCCCCTAGGTAAAAGTACTCAGGGCTAAGGAAAGTCCAAACCCACCCTGTGGTCATTGGTTGGGGCTCTCTGCTTGAGGGGGATGGATTTTCACAGACAACAAGAGTGCTGGGGTAAGAAAAGCACACACCTAACGGCTAGAGAGAACTGAGGAGGAGCTAGAAAATAGAGAACTCTCCATTGCAACCATTTTCCCCTTGTTTTATTTTGTACACCTGTAAGTAATCTTAAATCCATTCTGGAGAACAAAGGGGGTCCATGTAGATAAACAGAAGTACCTGCACAGCACAAAATATTCAATGCTTGCAAGGTCCGTTCTCCAGAAGGAGTTAGTTGACCTCGAGAGCATTCACTGCAGAGCAGGAGGTGGACGACATGTTTGAGAGAGCTCCATCACAATGGTCAAGCAGTTAACATCTAGTGCATGATGGGGATTTTCTTTCTCGGGACATTTTAACAATGTATTTCTCACAATTTGTTTTTTTTAAAAATGGGAGAACAAGACTGTTTATGTTATAGATTAAAGAAGAGTCAAGAGGCATGACAACCCAATGCAATGAATTATCCTGACCTAGCTGTACTCTGGACAAGAAAAGAAAATTATTTTAAGGGGCATTTGAGGACAACTGTCAAAATTTAACTATGGAATGTAGATTAGACAATAGTTTTAATCCATGTTAAATTTTATGATTGTATTGTGGTTTTATAAGAGAATGAGAAGATATTGTCGTTCTTAACAAATGCATACTAACATGTTAAGAAATCAAAGGCCATGAAGCCTACAACTTCTTTGCAACTGGGTCAGAAAAATATATACATATAAAGACAAAATAGTAAAGCAAATATGTCAAAATGATAACTGGTGAATCTTGGTGAAAGGTTCTTTGCTCTACTCTTGCAATTTTCTGTAAATGTAATATATTTCAAAATAAAAAGTTAAAAAATGAGACTGTTCAAAATTAATTCAGTAGGTACTGTTGAAATAAGGTCCAAAGAAGACAACACCATTTATTTATTAGCTAATTTCACAGGTGTTCACCCTCCACACCTGTGCCTGGGGAATTAATTATGCACAAGCAGGAACCAGGGGTACTGAACAAATTAGCTGATCTGAACATGCCTGTACTTGTAGATTGTCATTATTCACAGGGTTTCCCTAACAAAAATCATTAAAACATTTAAAACATTTAAAAATCTTTAAAACATCCAGCTATAGCTGCTGGACTGAATAACAGAAAAGCTGATTTTGTAGTTGATTTGCAGAATGAGTTTAATTTTTTAATTGTATTTTACCTCATTGATAAAATTCAGTTACCAATGCTTTGGACCACAGTGGAAATGAAGTATGTTTTCAGTGAGTGAATACTGTATTCTTGTTGAACAATGCTAGCCTAGGTTCCCTCCAAAATAGAACGTGACGTAAGGGGTTGGCCGCAGGTAGATTATTTTGAAAAGTGTTTGCAAGGACCAGTGCAGTGGGACTGGGAAGGGAGTAACAGGGAAGAATGAAGCCAACCCAACAATGCACTATGAAGTTGATCACCACTGTGGCATCTGATGTTTGGTCACATGAGGACCCTCTGTGAAGCCACAAAATGCACCTCAAAGTCATCTGCCTGATGAATGTTACAGGGAATATTTATCCACGCTTTTCTATGCCATGTTGGCCAAAGGTTGCCCCCATGAGGTGAATGAAGCCCTGGGACAGAAGTCAGAGGTGCACCTTACAGCTGAGGTTGGTCACACTGTGTGCAGCCCGTCACCACAGCAATGGCTGGAGATAAAATGCGGGCCAAGAAAAAGGGAGCCACAAGACAAGAGTGATCTAGGATTAGCAACACCACGAGCCTGCACGTGCGCATGAAGTGAGTTGACACAAGGTTGAAAGTATAAAATATGGCAACAATTGTATTCAATTTATTTTTGTAAAATTTGTCCATCATACATTCTTATGATAATAATTATCCAGTTTGTATTAATGCCAAACTCTGTACAAAGCCTCATTATTGTTACTTCATTTAGTCCTCACAACCACCTTGGGAGATACCATATCTCAGTGGTTCTCAGTCTGGGGCAACCTGCCTCCAGGAAACCTTTGTCAGGGTCCAGAGACATTTTTGGTTCTCACAGTTAGAGGAGGTGCTGCTGGCACGGAGTGTGCTCAGGGCAGGGGTCCTGGTGAACAGCCTGTAATATACTGGACAGCTCCTCATAACACGAATTATCCGGCCCAAAATGTGGGTAGTGCCATGGCTGAGAAACCCTGGCATATCTTATCCTCATCTTATAGTTGAAAAAACTAAGGCCAAAAGAGATGGAGCACATTTTCACATCTTCTTGGTTCAGAAAGCTAGTAAGTGATGGAGTTGTGTTGCCTACTCCAGTCTGTCTGACTCTGAAGCCCACGTATACTTGTAACCATGCTGTAGTGCCTGCCTAATACAGGGAATACATACTCGCCTATAAAAATCACATGTGGAGAGCACAGTGTGACTGATTTGTATGTCATTACAGTAATCATAATAGAGAATTTAAAAATGCAAATAAGGTAAGATTTGAAAATAATTGATACTTCTGATTTTGTAACAAGCCGGTATTTGGAAAATTGAAAGGCTTTAATTGTTTAAAGTCACTGATATACATTTTCAACCTTTCGGTCACTCTGCAGTGCTGTCTCATCAGAGCATGTCAAGTTTACCAGGAGGTGTAAATTTGGGAAACATGGGGATAAAAATTACTCTCCTACTCAGAAACAAAGCACAGATTTTCAAAAGTAGCTTTCTTATCTAGATTCTGTTTTCCATCTCCCCTTCTTTTTAATATAGCAGTTTATGATCATTCCAACGTTCCAAATCATTCATTTAAAAAAAAATGTGTCATTCATTTGAGTGGCTTCATTCAGCCAAGTCTGAGACGGGCCATCTCTGCCCAAAGGCATTGCTATGATTAATGGTTTCCCATTATGGGTAATGGTTTCCCATCATTATGGCTGAAAGAATACTCTGATGGGGAATAAATAGAAGGCAGAGCGTGACATACTACACAGGATTTGAGCAGTATCTAAAGTAAGGTGGATCCCCTTCTTGGAGGGAGATGAGTGAACATAGGGTGGGCTTTACAGGTAGACAGACCTGAGTTGGGATCCTAGCTCTGCCACGCAAGCTGTAACGCCTCAGGTAAGTCACTTAAGTTTCTTAAGCTTCAATTTCCTCATCTATAAAGAGGGGACAAGAATGTTTGTCCTAGAGCCAAGCATACTATAGGTATTCAACAAACATTAGTTATTGTATGTATTCCATTTTAGGGCCTAAATACAGGAAGTTGAATGAATCATATTCTTCAGTTCATTGTACATGATTCTCATGGGTCTGTGCAAGTTCCACACTGTACTATATTTTGATTTCTCTTTCACTTCTCCCATTGCCACTCCTATTCTTCCCTTCTGTTGGTACTCAATGTATTGTCCATTGTATATCCTTGGAGATATATATATACACTTGAAAAAGATTACTCCATACCCAGCTACAAGTGTTATAGCTCTCAATCTTTTATTGCTTTTTCTTCATTCAAGACAATGAGTTGAAGATCTATTCATGTTGCTGAATGTATCTCTAGGTCATTGTTTGACTGCTGGCACAGCGTTCCACTCGATGCGTCTCCCACATCTTACCCACTTATTGCCCCTTCTGTGGGCCTCAAATAGCTCTCAGGAACTGTCCGTGCTGTGCCTTTCTAACTTCAGCACAAACTTTTTGATAGACCCACAGTAGTATTTAACAAAGTTCTGCACAATATTTATGACTAAAATCATCTTTGAAAACTAGGAATAGAGGGGAGCTCCCTTAAAATGATAAACACCATCAACCAGATATTTATAGCAAACATCAGACAAAACCGAGATAGTTCCCTTAGAATCAGAAAGAAGACAATGCCATCTATCACAGTAACTTTCAACATTGTACAAGAAAATGTGGCCAACATGATAAAAAAGAAAGAAAGAAAAGAAATTAAATAAAATTGTTACTATTTATAGATGATCTGATCACCTACATTCAAACTTAATGAAAGCAAAAGATAAACTGTAAGAACTGAGCTGAGCAACCTTGATAAACAATATCAACTTTCAAAACTTAATGTGATGTGTCTATACAAATATCTAATGAGAAAATATAATGAAAACAAGGCACAGTTCACAGTAATAACAAAATTTCCAGAAATTAAACAACACACAAGACTTTTATAAAAAAATTTTAGATGCTATTGGAAGACGTAAAGAGAACTTGAATACATGAAGAAATCGAGCATTATAAGGATGACAGTTCTTTCCAAATTAATTTATACATTCCATACAAAGCCAAAGAAAAATTGAGCAGGGTTTTTAGAGAAGTTTGACAAACTTATTTTAAAATTAATATGGAAGAATACATTTTGTGAATAAATAATTAAAAAAAATGAAAGAATAAAGGCTTGCTCCACCAGATTCCATGAATACAATAAAGAAATAATCATAAAATGATAAAAGTACCGGTGCAGAGCATATATATATATGAGCAGAATGAAATGGAAGGCATAGACGGGATCTAGGTATATACATGGGAGTTTGCCACTTGCTGGAGGTAGGTCCACCAACCGTCACAAAAAGCGCGCACTGTTCAATAGAAGATGTTAGGGGAAAATGGCTCACTCCATTGAGATAAAGTTCGATTCCTCCTCACAACATAGGTATGTGATTGTGTGTGTTTGTATCTTCCTGAAGGATACAAGACATCTAATATCATATATGTCCTTGTAAACTTAGGGCAGGACAAATTTTCTTACAAAAGGACCCAAAGTGCACAAAACATAAAATTAAAAATGGGTATATTTGACTATATCAAAATTAAGGATTTGGGTTAAAGGACTTCATAGTCAAAATTAACAAGCGGTGTGGACTGGGAGTAGCTATCTGCAATGTTAAAAAAAAGGATAAAATTTCTTCCAAATCAGAACTGATTACATGAGAAGCCCAGTTATAAAAACAGCAGCGTATGTAAAACAACCCACAGGACAGAAAACTCCTAATTATCATCTAGACGAAAAAAGTTGCTAACCCCACCGCCAAGCCCGAAAGACAAACTGAAAAAGGAGCAGTGGACCCAACCACACACCTAAGAACGGCAAAGACTAGCAAGTTGGGTGATGCCAAATTGGGGGGTGGGCAAAGAACAGGGAAAGGGGTGGAAGCGAAGGGAGCTCTGGGTACTCCCAACACCCCCGGGCCCTACCCCCCTCCCTGCACTACACCCCGCCCCGCGCTGCCCCACCGCACTGCGCGCTCCGCCCTGCCCTCCACGTTGTGCCCTGCGGGCTGTACGTGCTCCTTCCACCCACGCACAATCCTGGGGCGTTTCCAGCCCCGGAGCCAGAGCCCCACCACGTCTGCTACCTGTGGTCGCAGCTGCGCCATTTGGAAGCCAATGAGAAACTACCCTAATTGAGATTTTGCTGCGTTACAAGTCTCTCTGGGCTCGTCGGAAACATGAGTGGACGCGCCCGCGTTAGGGCTCGAGGCGTCAACCGCAGCCCCAGGGCCACGGAGGTGGGAAGCCCGCAGGCCTGCCCCACGGTGCGTGCAGTGCTTGGCTGACATTGTCTTGCTCTCTTGTATGTCTCCTTCGTGGCCTCGGCCTTCCTCCGTATCCCTCTTTTCCTCCCTCCTAGGAAGCAGAGGGCTATCTTCTCTCTCGACTTTGAGTCTTCCCAGGGCTTCTCATGTTTTTTCCTTTGGGATTTTATCTGAGTAAGGCATTAATGTAGATATTTTGGTCAGTGAAGAGAACTAAAAACTAGAGGTATGTATGCTGTCCTTTTCTACTTCCTGAATTTTAATTATTTGATTTGCGTTTAAGTCGCTTGGTAAAAAAGGCTGTGCCTTCAGTAGTAGCATTATATCACATATAATCTACTATGATTCCTCCTGTTAATTCATATATAAAAATAAGTAATCTCCAATACAGGTGTGGTTTTGATTCAACCAATGTTTCTTGAATAGCTGCTGTGAGTACTGCTCCTTGCTGGGTAGACTTAAGCAACTGGAACCAGTTGATCAGCAAGTCAGCGACAATTGAGTGATATTACTACATACTCTTAGTATTTGGAGCAATCTCTCCAAATCTGGTCCTTATTACTTTTACTGTCATGAAAAGGTCCTCTCTTCACTTCGCACATGTTTTAGCAGGCCAAGGTACATTTCTTCTTGAACGAAGAGAGTAGTTATGATGAAAAAAGAAAATAGTTTTTAAAATAGAAAATATTAATAGTTGGGAGCCGGGGTGGGGAGGCGGAATTGGGTGTGAGGGGGCTGGATGGTGATGAAGGCACATGACACCGTGTACAGGTGATGTATTGTGGAGTTGACACCTGAAACCCATATCATATATTAACCAATGTTACCCCAATCAATCCACTAAAAAAGAGAAAAAGAGAATATTAATAGTTCCCTTCACCAATTTTATGAACTAATTTGGAAAACTTAATTCAGGACAGTCTTCGTCTGACTGGTGACCCAGATGCTCTGGGCTCCGTTTATTTGCTTGCTACAGGCATGTTCCCACTGGAGGCCCATGTCTGTGGGCCATGGAAGCATGAGGTCGTGCCCAGCTGGACCACCTCCCATCTGGTGAGCGCCCTGACTCAAGAGTCTCATCTCTGCCTCTTTACACCTCCAGGGTCTAACGGCTGTCTCTGGCTCATGGCACTAAAATTAAAGTTTGATGAATGGGGAATACTATAGCTCGTCCTCATTTTCTGTTCTAGAATGGGCAATTCCTTATCAGCTCTCAAGCATTGCCTGTTAACATGGTTAGCTCATGGCAGTCTCATGACTTAGGGCGTGATGTGGTTTTTATTTTGTAATAACCTTTTGATTTATGTACTAACATCTCAAATCAGACCAAAATTTTTTTTTGCCTATTTTAGCCTATGTCTGCTGATCTCAGTGAGAATGAAGCATCATCCAGCCATAGCTTCATGGGAACCAGCAGGATTTCACAGCCATGTAAGTGCAGTGGTCTGCCCCATTCAGTTCCATTCCTTGGAATGGAGCAGCAGGGACTCTGCGATATGCCTTCCCACAGCAGGGTCCCTTCCTGAGCATCACATTGCATTTACCTTTTCTTGAGGGGTCCCCTGTGTTTGTTGTGTTTCTTTGGGACTCCCAAACATAGAGTCTGTTGCTGAATTTGCTGGCAGTGCTTGGCATTTGAGAATCTAGGTATTTCCCAATACCTAATACAGATATTAGAAAACTAGTTTTCGGATTCTTTCTGTCCACTGAATAATTTTGAAAAAATATCTTTAAATTCTGACATGTGAATGTCAGTGCCGTCAGCTTGCAGGCATAGTAGAAATCTGGAGTGCTGGCTGCCTCTGCCTCCTCTTCCCTCCCCACCCATGGTAGACATCACCACTTCATGGCAGCTCTCTTCCCTGTAAATCCAGATTTAGCCTCAGGATACTTGTCCACATGCTACTCCAAGTGGTCACTAACACACTGTGTGAGGTGGCATGCTCAAAGCACTAGTTTGCTAGAGTTGCCTTGACAAAGTACCACAAACTGGGTGGGTGAAACAACAGAAATATACTGTCTCATGATTTTGGAGGCCAGAAGTCCAAGGTCACCATTTCTTCAGGGTTGATTTCTTCTGAGTCTTCCCTCCTTGGCCTAGATGGCTGTTTGTCTTCTTCCTGTGTTTTCACATCATCTTCTCTCTGTACTTGTCTCTGCCCTAATCTTTTCTTATAAGGACACTAGTCATACTGGATTAGGGCCCATCCTAATGATCTCATTTTTAGCTTAACTATCTCTTTAAAGACCCTGTCTCCAAATACAGTTGCATTCTGAGATATCAGGGGTTAGGACTTCAACCATAGGAATTTGGGGGCTCAGCAGTTCAGCCCATAACCCCTGCCGAAATCTATTAACCATCTCCCTTGCTCTGACCATGACGTTAAGTGATTAATTGTTAATAACTATGTAATCTCTAAGTACTTAGGTTTTCCTAGACTCTTAGTCTTCTCAATCCTTTCCCCCATCCCATTCCTGGTTCTCTTTTGCTCTGCAGGGTTTTTCCAGCCCTGCTCCAGTATCCCTGTGATCCGAACCCGCAGAAGATCTGCTCTCAGGCAGGCCTGCTGCCACCATTCAAACCTTATCCCAGCTTCTCCTTGGGTCTTTATTTACATGTCTGTTGCACATTCTTGTCACTAGCAAGTGACGGAAACCCTTCACTTATTGAGGGTAGATTGAATTTTTATTTATTTTTAAAAATTGTGGTAAAATATACGTAATACAAAATGTACCATTTTTACCATTTTTAGTTATACAGGCCAGGGGCAACCATTGCCACCATCCATCTCTAGGACTTTTTTAATCTTTCGAAACTGAAACTCCGTGCTCATTAAACAGTAACTCCCCATCCCCCTTCCCTTCTCTCTGGCAACTAATATTTTATGGAAGATTGAATTTTTAGAAACCATCCCACATCTTTTGAAACCATGAAGAGTGAACGATATGGATAATCTAGTGAGAATAACTTTTTAAAAATTAAGTAAATCTTGTGGTTTCCAGGAGACGCAGACCTCACCGAGAAGGGCATGGACAGCAGTTTTGAACAACAGCAATGGTGCCATTTGGGGCAGTTGTATTCAGTGACTCTGTCAAAGGGTGACAGTCAAGTCAGAGTCCTAGTGCCCGTCATACGATGAGTCACATCACTTCATCACAATATCTGTATTTTATATTTTCATGTTGTCTTCAGAGCATCTAGAAATCAGCATCTCTCAGACTCATAGATGGAGAGTGGGCTGACAGCTAAGGTGGGGAGAGGGTCAGGGGTGGAGGGGTTTAGCGAAAAGGAAAAAGGACTCACAGACACGGACAACAGTGCTGTGATAATGGGAAAAAATACAATTAAAAATAAAAGTCAACATCTCTTTGTACTCATTTTTACAGAAAATAGTCATTGGATTGTAATTTCTTATTTTCTAGAACCTCACTGTGAAAGAGATGCCCCAAGGTGAACTGTTGACTTTCATTCTCAAGGAAATGATTTGTATAAAAACCGATGGCAGTGTTCTGGGCATTGCCCTGCTTGTGATTGGTGTGGACACTCTTGGTCTTCCGGGTGTTACACAGGAGCTGGAAGAGGGCGAGCTACTCCCCCTGCATGGCTGTGGAGTGGGACATAAGGAGACAGAGCTTCCCCTGAGCCAAGAGGAGAATCAGACCAGACCAAAATATTATGAGGGAGAACTAACTCGGGGCCTGTTATTCCTAACAAAACAGACCATGTGTTCACAATGTTTAATTTTTACTCTGAAGACTTTTGCATGATCATGCTTGTCTTCAGCAATGTGGGCCAGTTTTATTAACACCACGAAAATCTGAGTTTTGGTTGTAAATGCATTTTGGATATAGTAGTTGTAAACAATATCACTAGAATAAAATATGAGCTACTATGGTGTTCTCTCAATATTTTAGATAAAAGTGACATTTCTTCTGATAATGCTGAATGTACCCTCATGGAAAGAGGTGGGAAAACCACACAGGATTTCATGGATTTGAGGGCCCGCACCAGAGAGAAATTGGCCCATGTGAGAGATTGCAAAACAGGTAACTAGTCTTTATATTATCTCTTTTTTAATGTCACCAAATCCTGCTTAAGGAATTTTAATTTCTGGATATAAAGTAAATGAGTTCACTTAAAAGATATTTATTGACCATCTGCTCTTTTCAAGGCACCATCTTGATACTAGTTGTTTTTGCCTTCATTCCCTTTTAATAATAGACATAATAATATTTTCCCCAAAACAACATTTCACTTGTTGAAAAGATTTTCACCTTACATTTGGAATAGGACTTAAAAAAGATGTTTTGACTCTTTCCCAACCTTTTTCCCATAAGGGAGTAATAATGTCTCTTTACTTCGGCTGAAAAAGAAAGATGCTGCCTGTTTCAGAATTCTTGAGCCAGATTCCAGGCTCAGCCCTGAAATCACACCCAGAATGGTGGGCATATGCATTTTCAGGGAAGCAGGTCCCCTGTTTTCACTGAGTTTTCCGAAGGCTTTGTGACTCCCTCCCAGAAGTTAAGACTCCCTCATGCAGATCAGTCTTTTTCAAATGTTTAAAAACCATGCAGCAGAATAAGAAATAGATGCATGAGTATTGTCCAGCAGTAACACATACACAATTAAAACAAGTTTTCATGTAACAGTGCTTGCCCTGTTAACTAACTACATGCAAGGGGCTCTGATCCACTTCCATTGTGGCCTAGTCCTCTCATGAGACATAGTGCTTTGCCTCATGTACTTTCGTAGCTGCAGCACTAATGGGTCATGATTAGTTTGCAAATAGTGGTGTAGATGATCTCAGAGGATCTTGCCAGCTCTGACATTTGAGGTGACTTCTCTTTGTCCATTCATAGGAGCAGCTAAAATATGTTGTCATTGCCTCAGGATCTAGAAGAGCAAAAGAAACTTTTTAATTAAAATAGCACAATAATTCCTTGCTCCTAACAGATGTATACCACCGCTGGAAGCTGAGGGAATACCAAGGCACCCATGATACTGTACTTTTTCTGTACATGAGCACCTCAGGGGCTCATGTTTCTACTTCCTCCTTGAGAAAAACAAAATAGTGCCTATTTGATATAGTTCTTTTCTATAAGACAAACACCGGACGGTTCCCTTCAAGGAGAGAAGTCCCTCATTAGTGCCCTTTTGGATTCTGTCCACCTTGAGTGCTGACCAGCTGTATTGTGGCCATCTCTGAATTGGTCCTGTAGACTTTGAAGAGGTGATTAAAACATGTTGTAAAGGATGGAATTCCTGGAAGCACACATTGGCCTCCCCACAGTGCCCGTAGAAAACAGACAGAAGCCTCAAGGCCCTGAGTTCACATAAGAGAGATGTGTCCATTCTTCCTTTCTTCTCCACCCTCCCCTCAATCTCCGAGGGCCTTCTCTGGGATTGGGGGAGCGGGGTAGCCACTGATGGAACTGTTTCAGGATTTTCAGAGGTGTAGTTAACTTCATTATCTGGATTTCCAAAAGGTTGGGGTGAGAACAGGACAGTGTCTGTATAATCTGAGAGCAGCATCCTAAAATGTTAGTCCACCTAACGTGAATCCCACAGGGAATCCGAGCTTTGGAAGGAGTCCTAGGGTAGCTGAATTCAGATACTTCCTTTCTCCCAGGGACAAGACTGTCAGTGTCTGCTCTTACGTTCTCATAGGGCGTGCTTTACACACAACCCCTTTTCAATTCCCAAGCCTGTGTTTGTGGGAATCCATGAGGTTCTCAGGCTACAGGTTATTAGCACTTGTCTGTGTCACTGA
Organism: Macrotus californicus; assembly: GCA_007922815.1. Classification (NCBI taxonomy): domain Eukaryota; kingdom Metazoa; phylum Chordata; class Mammalia; order Chiroptera; family Phyllostomidae; genus Macrotus; species Macrotus californicus. The sequence goes on along the minus strand of VMDR010005237.1, from coordinate 25,978 downwards.
ACGGGAATGCTGGCTTCACAGCAACAACTATGCACGTGCAGGTACATTTTTAAATGATGAGATTCATGCTAACGTGGTGTGACTTTTTGTTGTTGTTAAAAGGTGTTTTTTACTTGTTTCCCCCCAGGTTCCAGTGGGATACCTGTGAAACTGGTCACAAATCTCTTTAGTTTAGGTTTGCCGCAGGACTGGCAGCTATACCAGTATCGTGTGACGTATGTGCCAGATTTGGAATCCAGAAGCGTGAGAATTGCTTTGCTTTACAGTCATAGGGAACTTTCCAACAGAGCGAAAGCATTCGATGGTACCATCCTTTTTCTCTCACAAAAGCTAGAAGAAAAGGTACAGTATAGTTACTTTTTGATACCCACACACACACACACATGCTCATGCTCATCTGTATATATTTAAGAGGTTAGCAGATTTCCATGAGTTGGAATGAGTGTTTCATTCACTCCTTTCCTCTTTCCTGTTCCCATGTTTGAGAGTAAAATGACTTTCTAATTAAGGCCTCATCACTAATTGATTTCTTAATTAGGCAGCTGATGGTCTGGCATTTAAAAAATAAGAGCTATAAATATAAACACTGCTTTTCAACTTTGTTTATATTTGTAAAGTGTCCTTGAAATAGGCATCCTTTTTAAACTTTTCCCAATATAGGCGAGACTGAAACACCATTCAGCAGATGGCTTCAGGCCTTTAAATTTACTTTTTTTTGCTCCTGCACAGTGGTGCCCATGTGTCCTAATAACTTTACACTAATCTCTGATTCTAAAACTCTCATTTATTTCATGACTTGTCTCATCATATGAAATATGAGTCATTGATATTAATCTTACAGACATATTTTAATCATGTGACCACTGCATGATTCATAGTCCTTTATCCATTTTCAGTCCTAAAACAAAGATATTGGCACTGAAGCTTTTATCATATGCTTTGTTCTAAAGTAATATTAAAATTACTACAAGGAGAAAAGAGCCAATTTCTGTGAAAAAGTAAAACAGAACACTGAATTAAAATTGTATACTTTCATCCCTTGGAAAACTTAATCCTTTAGGTCAGTGTTTTGAACAGTGCGATCAATAGCATACATTTCTAGACCCCGTGTAAAAGCTTCATGAATTTCCTCAAGAAATGCATTTCTGAGCACTCTTGGGGCCATTACCATTTTATGAGATCCTGAAATTTACGGGAGCTACTTGAGTGTTTATTCCATCTGAATATGGAACTTTAAAGTTATGCCATATAATTAAATTATGGGCTTGAAAAATCTGGACCTGTAAATTTAGAAACATTTTTATTCATCCTAAGTTCTTACTGACCCTCAGTATTTTGTCATGTGACCAGATGTTGACAGCGCGCTGACACTGTCTCCCATACTAAAATGATACATCTCAAGTGGATCATAATCATTTAAGATCGCCTTACTTATAGACATATCTGTAGTAATAAGTTGGAAATTTAGATACATTAAAATTATTATATACCACCCTCCACTATCTTGAATGATCTAGTTTACTTAATGTACCTAACCAAAGTGGAGAGATTTGACAGATGCTAGGAATAAATAAATATTATTCACTTCTCATTCAAAATAAGTATGCAGTAAGTGCTTCACACCTTACTGTTGGAGATGGAACTTAGTGAGGGGCAGGTGAGTAAATAGGTGGTAAAAACGAGGTCTAACAGTCAGGCCTGTTGACTTCATTTCTCAGACACGGGTGACACTAGGTTTGGACAAAAGTGTGTTGTCGTATTCCCTACCCACACATGACCTGTCACCCGGTGACAGTGGAAATGAAAGAGTAAAAAGAAAGTGTCCTAATGAAGATATTACCACCTCACCTTATTCTGGTCTTACTACTGACTCAGGCTAAATCCTGCACTGTCATCACACACTACAAATGTTGTCAGATGCTTGTATTAGTTGGAAGAGCTCCTTCCCTAATTCATTCATGGTGCTCCCAAATCGTGCAGTTCTAGAAGCCCTGTTCTGCTGCCTCCCGGTCTTCCATTGTTGTCCGGATCCAACCTGTGCATCTGTGGTCACAATCTAGGTTCCTATCACTGGCCACATTGAATCGCCACTCTCATGCATTCATTCTACACTTAGAAAGAGCCTGCTGTGTGCCTGGCAGGGTGCTACCACCATGGAGGAAACAAGGATCAATAACCAAAGGCTCTTGTTGTCTAAAGATTTTTCCCTTTGGTACTGAAGTTATTTACAAATAAGTGCAGTGTAAGGTAGAATGAAGTAAATGGCATAATAACCAGTAGTTTTATTACGCTAACATGTACTGAGCACTTACTAGGTGTTAGGTGCTAGGTGTTAGGTGCTATGCTTGGTTGTCGTCGAGATTAGCCCCAGCATATCTCTTGGGCTGAGCAGATCTCTACTTTGTGTTACATCCACCAGGCTACATACCTTCTTACTCTGCCAGGCTCTTTATATGCATGATCTCATTTAATCCCCTGTCACCCCTGGAGCCTTAGAGAGGTCAAGTATCTTGAGGTTAAGGTCTTCATCTGGAGCTTGAGGAAAGGAAAGATCATTCCATCAGGACACTTCAGAGGGAGTGAAAATTAATTTGTTTTTAGGGCAGGATTTGGATCAGTGAGGGAGGGCTGAGGTGGTGGTACTGTATTCCTGGACAGAAGGACAAGAAGAAGGAGCAAGGGCACAATTTTGGGAAGTGAGGGACATGTTTTATTTTATTTATTTTTTACTTTTTAGAAAAGATTTTTATTTATTTATTTTTAGAGAGCGGGGAAAAGAGAAAGAGAGGGAGAGAAACAGCAGTGTGTGGTTGCCTCTCACACACCCCTACCGGGGACCTGGCCCACAACCCAGGCATGTGCCCTGACTGGGAATCAAACTAGCCACCCTTTAGTCCACAGGCAGGCACTCAATCCACTAAGCCAAACCAGCCAGGGAAAGGGACATGTTTTAGAAACTTCTGATAGTTCAGGGTTAGCCAGGAAGGAAAGGACATTTTTACTCAGAAGGCAAGGAGAACTTCAAGTGTCCTGTTGAGCAATAGGGACTTTCCTCCAAGGGCCACTGAAGCCGTCGAGAGGGAGTTTCCATGCGAGCTAAGTTAAATAACAGTTATTCTCATCACATCCTTTTGAATTCTTAACATAAGAAAGTGGGAAAATTAGTAAATAAGTGCCACTGGAGTGATCTGGGTAGAATGTCCAAAGGGCTTGAGGAAAGGTACAAAGCACCGCTGCAGACAAGGATAAGATCTGTGAATGACCGCCCTCGATTTTTACTGCCCTGGGCTCACTCCCACTTTGAAGATGGGGAACAGTCTTAAAGAGCTGAAGTAACTTGTTCCATTTCGCATGGGCTACAAGGGGCAGAGGACCAGGGTCTGTCCAATTCCAAATAAAAGCTAAGCTCTGTGGAAAAATAATGGTATTGGAACAGCTGAAATAGATTAGAGACATTGCTGGTGTAGAAGTGCTGAGACTTGCCAACTGATCAGATAGTGGATGGAGGAGGGGAGGTGAAAGCTCACTCTGAGGCTGGCAACCCAGGATTGGAGGGTGCAGGGCCCCACGACACACCCGGGAAGCAAGGAGGAGTCAGTGTTTGGTGGGGGAGGCACAGGGTGGGCCGATGAATTTGCTCTTAGATAGCTGCTAGAAATACAGTTCCAAATGCAGTTCCTGGATAGAGGTCTTAATGGGGACCGTCTGCTGCCCCCCACCCCAACCATTCACCACAACGTTCTTTGTTGTCTTAATTCTTTGTCCTGAAATCTCTGGCAGGGTGAGAGCCCCTCATTCCTCCTGGCTGCTAGATCCCCCCCAGATGTTGACGAGCTCTTTCTGCAGCTTTCCACCTTTAATTTCTCTACAGTTTTATCTGAAGCAAGAGATCATCACAATGAAATAGTTCAGCTCCTGGGAAAGTACCTGTTTCCTTTTGTTTCCAGGCAATGAGCCATTCCTACCCTATATCCTTTTTTTTTAATCGTCACCCAGGGAAAGGAGGGAGAAGGGAAGGAGAGAGGAAGAGAGGGAGAGAAACATCAGCTGGTCATTGGTTCATTGCCTGTCCCATGCACCGGTACTGAAACCAAACCTGAAACCCAGGCATGTGCCCTGGTCAGGAATTGAACCCATGACCCTCAGGTTAATGGGATGATGCTCCAACCAACCTCACCACACCAGCCAGGGCCCTCTACCACATTCTTGGTTCAACCTAAAAGTGGTTCAAACTACACTTTATAGAAAATAAAGGTAAAATATAAATGCTTGCTAATGAACTGATCTCTTCTAATTTCCTACCCTTCTGAAAAATCCTTGACCATTGAGTTTTATTGACTGATTTGTTTATTCTTTTATTCCTAAAATCTGTGGAGATTTCTCTGGTCAAAGGAGCTTTATGTTTAAAGCTGGTGTAGCAACCTATTCATGCATTCATTTCATTGTTAGAAAATTGTTCCAGATTATAAGAACCCTGGGGATTTCTCTAGACTTTTCAAAAATCAGTGAAGTCAGATTTCCTATGTATTTAAAATTCCACTACTTTCTTCCCTTACCGCATGTTTACTCCCCTTCTTGTCTATCCCTTCTCCTTTGCTTTCTTCCTCTCTTCATTTCTGCTCTTCTCTTTTATGAATAAACTTTTGAAAGACTGTACTTTGACATCCATGAACCCAGGATGGGCAAGACAGGCTTCTGGACACCCACGAACCCCCTGAAAGTGGGTACGTTATGTACATCCATGTGGTACATACATATGGGACACTTTCCTGGAATAATGTCTGTAACTTATATCAGACTCAAAGTAATTTGTGACCTCTCTCACCACTCCCCACCCTTGCCCCTTTAAAAAGTCAAGAACCACTGCTCTGGAATTCTCTTTGGATTGAGTATTTGAACCCTGAGTCTCGTTTTGATTCTCCATGAAGAAGTTATGGAGTGGAGTGATGTGTTGCTTTTGTAGAATTGGGAAGACACAGAGACGGTAACCCTTCCAAGCATAATGTGTTGATGACAGTATTACACGGTAACACCTACAGTTTTGTTTTTGTTCATGGGTATTAAATTGTGATGGCTTCATCGCATCTGCATTCTGCATGCTTGGGGATAATCTGTAGAGTGCATATTAAATACTTCTTTTCCCAGGTCACAGAATTGTCAAGTGAAACTCGAAGAGGCGAGACTGTAAAGATGACTATCACTCTGACGCAGGAGCTACCGGCAAGCTCCCCCGTGTGCATCCAGGTCTTCAGCATCATCTTTAAAAAGTAAGGGGTCTTCAATGTGAATTTAATTTAGGCTAATGATGCCTTTCAGCATAGAGCCTGGGTAGCAAGATAATCAACCATTTTGTAGGCAATATGCCAGCAACAATGTCATCCTCAGGGCAGTTTTCCATGGACTTGGGCAGTGCGGTGCACCCCAGTGTATCACAGCCTCTGGCCGGCACTCATCATTATCATCCAGTACTGTCTGCATTGAGACAAAGAACTCAGGGCTTGTGCTGTCTCCCTGGTAGCAGGGAGGGTCCCTTTTTCCTTCTCTTCCTTCTCTGTACCCTGTACCCCTTCCTCTTAAAAGTTGGGTACATCTGGATTAGTACTGGAACATTTGTTTTTCTTCTAATTGATTTATTTTAGTGTAAAAGGCCACCACCATCTGCGGTCTGCTTTCATTTGGGGGTGGGGGTGGGGGATATGCCAAAGGACTGTGATGACTAAACTTTTCAGTGTTCTTTAAACTGATGTGGATCATTTACTTCAAAGTCATCTTGGAGGCTGGGTGGGGTTGATAAAATGCAGATTCCATACCCCACAATGGACTCAGTGAACAGAATTTCATGAGTGGGATCTGGAAATCCATGTTTTTAGCAAGCTTTCTAGGTGTTACATGGATACACAGAGCATGCACACCACTGTTTTCCATGCTACTGGTGTGGATCAGTAAGATGAGCTGTTCACCTAAGATTCGAGTCCTTTGTTCCACACTGACCTCTGGACAGATATGGGTGGGAATTTTGGATTTTGCTGAGTAGCAGGCATGAAGGAACTTCCCCTACACATCTTCCTCATTCCGGTCATACTTCTTGCCATTCCCTCTAGATCTTACCTGGGCTTCAGTTCAGTGCTGCGTCATGCTCTTCAGAAGCTGGTCTTGCACATGCCCTCCTGAGAGGGGACCGTTTTAAGTCAGCTAACATTATGAAGGTGCTTTTCAGTTAGAAAGCTCTTTCACTTGTATTTGATCTTACTTGATCCTCACTTGAGTGCCCTGAAGCAGGAACTATGAAAATTCACTTTTCACAGATGAGTAGGCTGAGGCTCAGGGACATTTGGAGCCAAAATCATGCAGTTGGAGCTCCTATTTTTTGACTTGAAACTCTTAACGTTCCCTGTATGGACTGGGTAGCCTCAGATCAGTGATGTGCCCCATTTTAAAGCTGGCCAGGACCAGTTGCCGAAGAGGCATCTATGTTTTTTGGTAGTACCGGGACAGCTTGAGGAGCCCCCTTGGAAACATCCTTCCTCATCTCAAAAGAGGGAAGAAGCCAGAGGAGCCTTCAGACGTGGCTTGCCTCCATTCATGCTAACCAGGATGTTACAGCCACAGGTGTACTGTTTAAGTGACTGCCTACTTGTCATTGCAGCTAAACCCAGGCAAATAAAAAATAATTTCAGTGGTGCCATTCTCAAATGTGAAGAAGTGATCTTTCTGATACATACACTCACGTGTATATTTAGTATCTGAACTTCCCTGTGCTATAAGAATGAGAGTTCTGTACTTTCTACATATTTTTATCATTAAGTCCAGGGTGGGTACAAACTTAGAATTACACTGTCATTCACTTATGTTTACCAAAGAGTAAAAAATAGATATACTTGCAGGATCTTAAAGAAATTGTCCATGTACCAAATTGGACGGAACTTCTACAAGCCTTCTGAGCCAGTGGAAATTCCCCAGCACAAGTAGGTTTATTTATATCTTCTGTTACTCTGAAGTAGTTATAATGTGAGCATCATAACTTATGATGCAATATTGTACTATTGGGCCTCCTATGAGGGTACATGGTATGAAAAGTAATGGGTGTTTTCTTTAATTTCTAAGTTTTTTATAGAACGGTGAGTGTCGACGTGAAGCTAGTAGCCAGGTTTCTTAGTGTGCTAGATCATTGTCATAAATCCTAGAAGGAATTCAGAAACTGAATTTTCCATGTGTGATAAGTAATAATGAAAGCAGAATAAGCTATATTATGTCATCCTGCGTAGTTGGTGCTCTGTTTTCTTGCTGACAGGAAGTTAGCACAGCCAAGTTGGGTGATATAAAATTAGTGGGTAAGTAGAGGTCAGACAAATGAGCCAACTAAACTCCTAGGGAAGGATAGAACTGTTAGGAACACATGCAGAATTTTTACCCCAAACTGGGAAGCAGACGCTGCTGAGAAAGTGCTGAGCTGAGTCTTGAACTGGTTGTTACTCAGCTCTCCAAGTATGTGGCCAAGCTAAAGACAGAGAGGCAGCCAGCAACCCAGAGAAAGATATGTTAGCAAAGGGAGAAGCTCGTAAAGATAGTGTTACGGAAGAGCCACTGGGGTCCCGCTGCTGCCCTATAGGCAAAACTTCCAGGGGCAAAGGTTTGGTGATAAAGGAGCCTTTATTCAAAAGCAGTTACTAAAGCCTATCAGGTCACAGCTTTCATCACTTAAGCCTGTCAATTAAGGCTAAACTCTAACACCTGAGTTCTCCTACCTTTTCCCTGGTTACTAGTTACCTTGTTTCTATACCGTTAGTTTATGAACTAAAAACATATGATACAAAAACTGCACAATTTTGGAAGAATGGCAGGCTTCTGCCTCAGCTCGTCCCTTCTAGAACACCCAAAGAATAACCCTGCCACCCTCTGCCAGGTCAGCCCAACCCTACGTTGTGCCCAGAGTTCCTTCCCATACAAAAACCTGCCCGTTGGGAAATGCAGGCAGCTGCAGCCCCGTCATCCAGGCATCCTGAGAGCTCTCTCCTTCGTATTTCTGTCCACTCTGGAGGTGTTCAACTTCTCAGCCAGTCCCGTCCCAGAGCACCCACAGTGGCCTCGGCAAACTCCTCCTACAGCCCCTCCATACTTCTCCCGCGTGGTCTGAATTGTCGTAATCAGATCTCTGTGTCAGTTACAGATGAGAGCAGGGTGGTTGGCCCTTCTGCCAGGTGGAGGAAAAATTGGGGTTTTCCAAGTGTTAGTTCAGTCTGTCTGTGTAAAGATGCTGTTCACTTACCTTTCCACCTGGATTAGAAATCCTCACAGGTCCAGTGTGTACTGAGCTGGAGTGGGTGAGCGCTGGCTTAGTATCACAGTGAATGAAGTACACAAAATATCAACCAAAATGATTTAAAAAATATTGATCTATTCTTTCATGCGATTTTGGTCACTTTTTCTTGTTTGAGGCTCCAGTCTATAATATTTATAAATGTGGAAAGGAGCTGTAGCCTTGCTACAGTTTTGTATGTCTGCATATTATACCATTTCAGTTCTTTTTTTCTTTTTAAGATTTTTATTTATTTATTTTTAGAGAGAGAAGAAAGGAGGGAGAAGTGCAGTTGCCTCTCACGCGCCCCCTACTGGGGACCTGGCCCGTAACCCAGGCATGTGCCCTGACTGGGAATAGAACCAGTGACCATTTGGTTCACAGGCCGGTGCTCAACCCACTGAGCCACACCAGCCTCGGCCGTTTCAGTTATTTCCTTATCTCATTGTTAAGTCTCCCCACTGTCTTTAGCATCGAGTCAGTATGCTTTGTTTTCATGCTGTGGTTCTCTATAAACACATAAACAAAACATGTCAGTCTTGTCCCCCAGGGGGCATTTGGCAATGTCTATCGACATTTTGTGTCGTTCCAGCTGGGGGGCTGCTAGTGGCATCCGGAGGGTGGAGGCCAGGATGCACGAAACGTCCTGCAACGTGCAGAGCCGTCCCTGACAGAAAATTATCCAGCCAACATGTCCACGGTGTCAGGGCTGAGAAACCCGCTCTACAGGAATATATTTTATCTTATAAATAATTAAAGACATTCCAGCTGGAGAGAGCTAAAGATTTTCGTCAGCACCTGGAAGAAAATAGACTGAGGAAAAAATTATTTCACAGAAATCTAGAGAATTGGAATGTAAAAACCACCATCTACAAATGTTTAATGTCGTGGTTATGGGGGTAGGGGAGTGGGTGGAGGGAAAAGGTTGTAAGGGGGATATTGGTAATGGAAAAAATGCAATAGAAATTAAAAAATAAAAATGTTTATTGTTTTTCTGATAATGGCTTTCACATTTCTATTTATTTTTTTTAAGGTTGTCCCTTTGGCCTGGGTTCGCCATTTCTGTGTCACAGTTTGAACGCCAGCTCCTGTTTAGTGCTGACGTAAGTTATAAAGTCCTCCGGAATGAGACTGTTCTGGAATTCATGACGGGCTTCTGCTACCAAGCTGGCGTGTCTGGCTTTACCCACATGTGTGAAAAACAGCTGCTTGGGCTCATTGTTCTTACAAGGTAAAAGCCCTTTAAATGAACTTTTCCCTAGAGAATGAATTATTTATGGTATTTGGGAACGGGGATAGGTCAGGGTGTTACAGGGCAGGGACCCGCCTGCTGGTTGGTGGTGTGTGGGTTCTTGACTTCATGAAGGAAAGTTTTCACACCACGAGTCCGTGTGATTGACAGTACCACAGCTGGGGACAGTGAGACAAGGAAGGGCTTAGCGTAGAAGCAACAGGAGAGCCCAGGTGGGGCTGCTTTGGTTCCCTAAAAATGTAGGTAAGAAATGAGCCTAGACAGGGTTGCTTTGGCTTACTGAGAAGCCAGGGGAAAGGGGCCTTGGAGACAGGGTCAGGGGGTTAGCCCGGGATGGGCAGCTGCTGTCCACTGCTCCCCTGGGACCCTTAGGGTTTAGGAGATGCATGCCTGTGGGGGAGGAAGGTGGGGAGAGGCAGAAGGAAAGATGCTGGCGTACTCCCTGGAGAGAGAGGACACCCTGGATCCTTTGTTTTGAGGGTTTTTAAAGGCTAGGAGTTTAGGGAAGGTCTTAGGGGATGATCTGGATAGAATATTCATCAACTTTATGTCAATGCACCAACATGAGATTTATTCCTTTAACTTCATCTGTCCTTGGGTGTGGTTGGCACAAATAGCACTAATTGGATTTCTGCTATCTATGTCCCCAGAGTAGGCTGACTTAAGCTATCTACCCTCTGGTTGGGGAGGAAAAGTATAAACCATTTACTCTTAAGTGTCCTTGGTTAGGGCAGTTAGAACTTTGTGATTGACTGGGTGGCGCTTTAACTGTGTCAGTTTCCCTATGCCACTTGCCCTGGCTTACTGGCCTGTCTCCAGGGTATTGGCCTGACCACAGATCTGATCAGTTCACCGTCCCATTTAGAGGGCCTGGCCCTCTCAGTTGTGTAGAGTTCAAACCTTCTCAATCACGGCATTCTGGACAGTCCACGATCTGACCTAGTCCTGCCTTATCTCTTGTACTACCCCTCCCCCCACCCCCAGTAGACTGCACTTCGCTGCTTCAGTACCTCTGCCTGGATTTGTTACAGGAGCAGCTCCCAGAAACTCGGCTCTTTCCACCAATGCAGTAGAGAATTAGAGCCCAGTGAGTCTATTAGCGTGCAAGCAGGGTTTGTTGGTGGTCCGTTCTCCTAGAAGAGAACAGGCCTAGCTAAGGTGGGGGTGGGAGGCTGAAACGCATAGGTTCAGGGTGCAGCAGGGTAAGGGTGGTGAAGGTCAGGGAGGCCAAAGGCCAGGTGGCAAGGGTGGTGAGGGCTGGGGTAGAAAGCACAGAGTGCCCTCAGGCCTGGCCCAGTGGCCAGAGAGAGAAGAATGCCAAGCTCCACCCCCACCCTAGTCCTGTGTCCTGTTGACTTATAAAGGTGGTGGCATGCGGGGCTGGGTGAAGGAGCTAGGCATTTATTGACAGATAAATGTGGTGCTAGCTTTCTAGGATAGGGCGTGAATACCCAGAGGTATTAATGGGCTTCTTCCTTTAGGCACTATGGGTCCTTTGGGGCCTTTCAGACCTTGGGACGAAAGCACCGTTTCAAAGGCCTCCTTTCCTGGAGAGTGGAAAAGATGCACAGAATTTCAAGGCCTCCCGAGTTGGTGGGTGGGACACGTGTCCCACCTCCTCTCCGCCTGTGTCTGCTCTCTGTCCTACCTAACAGATTCCCACCCTTGGTTCTGCCTTGTACATTTCTACTTCCACAAAGCCCAGCTCCAACATTACTGCTTTTCTGAAGCCTGCCCTTGTCCACTCGATTGGAATTACTCAGTTCCCTCTCCTGTGCTGCTCCCATAGCACGTTGCTGGGAGCCGCCACTTTATAGCTGTTTTATTTCATTTAATGACAGCATGGGAGAGACCCTTCGGCCTGTGTCTCATCTTCTCTATGTGTATGAGGTCTTTAAGGCTGAGACCTTTCAAGCCGCCAGGTGTGTCTATATATGATTTGCCCCTTTATGCACATTGAACTGAATTACCCGTGAGATGAGGTGGCTTCCTGAGTCCTGAAAGGTTTACCATATACTGTTACTAGCTCACAACACTTCTTCTAGAGGACTTGCTGGCCTTCTAGTCTGTCTTAGAATTTCCAGTGAAAATTGTTTTTCTGGCTTACAGAACACAGAAGTAGCACTGTTTAAATTCCACACTAGCTAGAGTGAAAAAGCTGCCTTCTTATCCCATCTTGACTTCATGACCGGTTTATCCCCCGCTTGTAAAGTCACCTCACCAGCTACCTAGAACCCTGGAGAAATAAACCTGACAAGGAAGTTTCTGTCCCGAGGGGGGGGGGGGGCGGCGGGGTGACATAGGAGACATTCCAGCCACACAGCTCTGAAAGGGACAAAGAGCTTAGAGTAGTCTTAGCTGACCTGCTTTGCATTTTGTTGAGGATCAGCCCTAGATGGAAGGTAGAGCAGCACCCCAAGTCGGCCCTCTCTATGTACTTTTTATCAGAAAAGCTATGTAGGGGCTCAGAAAAAAACGGTGTGGCACCAGAAGCTGATGGGAAAGTTTCGAACAGTGGTTTGGCCTTCCAGCATTGAAGAATGAGTTACCTGAGGTCAGAGTGTCTATCAGTGAGGAAGACAGTCTGTGGCCTAACAATTCTCTACCAGTGTTGCGGGAATACGGAAGTCTTCCTGTGGGGTGTCCAACCCGCTGCCCACGGCCGCATGTGTGTGGCCCAGCATGGCTATGAATGCGGCCCAAGAAAAAAATTGTAAATTTACTTAAAACCTTTTTTTTTTTCTCATCCGTTTCCATTAGTGTTTGTGTATGTCATGTGTGGCCCCCAGCAGCTCTTCTTCCAGTGTGGCCCAGCGCTTCTGGTCCTGGACACCCTTGCCAGTGCAGGCTGAAGAGTCCATTATTACTCTTCTCAGGGGAGAACTGATTTTTTTTTTCTTTAAAGTGACTATTTTGTGTTACTCTCTTTCATAATTTCTGAAATCTGAAGTCTGATACTTTGAATTAAAATTGTAGTGAAATTGCCATATATCTTGTATGATTTGAAAAAAAATTAAAAGTTTCTTTCACGCACCAGGTACAATAACAAAACCTATTGCATCGATGACATTGACTGGTCAGTGAAGCCCACGGACTCCTTTCAGAAGCGGGATGGCACGGAGATCACCTATGTGGATTACTACAAGCAGGTAGGACTTTGTCCCCTTCTTCCTCGTCTCCCTTCCTCTTAACTCAGAGAAGTCTCCCTGTTCCTCTCCAAGTCCAAGGTTCCTTAAATTGTCAGGCTGAGTGTGCCTCCACCATCACTCTCTGGCTTGTCTCTTCTCCTCCATACCTACTCTCCTTTCCTTGGCCCAGATCCTGGACAGGATCCTCATCCTGTCTCCTGTTGTCCTTCTTCCTGTAGGCTGAGTGATCTCCCTTAAAAGCATATATGGTAATGTCTCTGTATTTGAGAGGTCTCAAAAATACAAAGAAAAGATCCTACACGAGGAGACCATGGTGAATAATACTCTTCTCATCCTAATGGGCTTTTGATGGCATTTGCCACTGGTGACCCCTCACCTTGATACCTGGGGCACATCCTTGGTGGTTCTCTGCTAGGTTTCAGATTGTTTTTTCTCAGCTTTTATTTTTTTTAATGTTTTCCCCCAAACCTTAAATGCTATTATTCACCATGGTCCCCTCATGTAGGATCTTTTCTTTGTATTTTTGAGACCTCTCAAATACAGTATTTTTGCCTTGCCATCATTTCTAAATGACATACTCGTGTCTATTTTCAGACCATCTTGGCGTGGCTGTCCTGCAGACATCTGAGACTAACGTAATCCGTACTGAATTCATTGTCTCTCTCACTTGTCTCTCCTTGGAGTTGCTTCCTTGCTCTGCTCCACCCTCACGTTCTCCTTCAGTTGTCACCAACGGGGGTGCTGCCTTTTTTATCCTTGAATTCTCCCTGGAACCCATGCCGCTCCCCACCCTACTCACTGCCTCAATACAGAACCGCTCATGGATTCCCACCTGGGGCATTTTGGTCACCCCTGTGTGGTCTCCCGGCCCCAGCCCTCTCCTCACCGTAACCTGTCATCTTCCTGCCACCAGGGAAAGCTGTCTGAAATACTGCCCAGAAATGTGGTTAAGAGCACAAGCTCTGGGATGAGATGGTCCTGGTACTAGCTGTGCAACCTTAGCTGAGCAAATCGCTAAACGTGAAGTGTCGCCTGTGACTGGGAGTCATTTGTCTGCCTTCATGGTGCAGAGAAGACCGTGAGCGAGATAACAGTGCACACAGGGCACCCAGCTCGGCACCTGCACATTGTGAGCACTGGGTGAACGGTGGAGACGCTGCCCCCTTTCCCCAGCCTCTCCTCTTCACCTCCAGCATCACAGTTTGGCCCCATCTCCACTTGAGCCTCATTTCCCACGGCATTCTCACCAGGCACCCCATGCTGCCGTCACCCAGTCTGCTTGACATCTGTCACTAAATGCTCCCCAGCTTTGCTCATGTTCACTAGACATCTGCATAAAGCCACATCGTACCTTTGTCCTTCACCACCAGGAACATCCTAGCTTCACAGTCAAAGGCCACCTCATTAGTGAAGTCCTGTCCTGACTCTGCTTCTTGTCACAGTCACAGAAGAGCCTAGCTGTGCTCTAAGCACTTACCGCACTGCTTCCAGAGCATGTCTCCCTTCTAGGGCAGGGGTGGCATTTGGCTAACCCTTGGTGCCTAGTGCCCGCAACACATCTTGTGCATGAAATGTGCTCCATAGCATTTGTATGTAAGTGCAAAGTTTGTTCACCATTTGGGTTTCTCTTCTGTGCGGTTGAATTCGTTCTCCTTTGAGCAGATGGATTTTAGGACCCGTGACATCCTGAAAAGGGAATGGTTGTAAAATCCCACTCACTTTCTTTGAAGTGAGTCATGTTCACTACATTCATGTTGTAACTGAAGAGAAAAAGAAACAAAATTGCTTTTTTCTAAAATGTCTTCCTCTCTGTCCAGATAAGGATCACTAAATTGTTATGCAGCCCACTTTCAAAGTGGAAGACATGTTGATATTGACCTTTGTATTTCTCTATCTTATCTTATGATGAACCATATTTTCAATGCTAAGAACATTGGGGCAAGGGAGAGGGTAAAATTTACCTTCTGACATAGCGTAGGGGGAGAATTCCTGGCCATGCCCTAGGTAAATAGAACACTCTCTTCCTGGAACGTGCTTTGCTCAAATTGTTACCCTGGAGTCCTTATACCCCCACGTTTTCTTCAAGTCCAATCTCTTTGGACTTTGCCTCCCTCATGAACCCTTCCCTGATTTAATAGCCATAAATTGGTTTATTACCACCAGCATTTCTCCCTCCCCAGCCCCTTCCCATCCCCGGGACCCAGTACTGAGTGTTAGAACAGGCAGAGTCTGTTCCCAAGTCTTTGGGGATAAGTCCCGGCTGTGCTAATGTCCAGTTATGGGGCCTTGGGAAGGTTGCTTAGTTGCTGATGGTGTTTCCTCATCTATGAAGAGGATGATGATAACATCTGCCTCATAGGTTTGTTAAGGTTAGAGAAGGAAAAATACAAGCACTTAGCATACTGTTGTTTGTGCTTCTCATCTACCTTGCTTTATGGGTAATTACCCACCGCAGCTCCTGGAACATCACGGGCACAAGATGTGTCCTGAATGAATGAAGTCATGTATAAAAACTCTTCCTTCTGCGAAGGCTTTTCTAAGCTTTTTAGCTATAACTTGAGTTGCAATCACCACTGTAAATTGCAATTTTCTGAATTGTTCTTTATTTTAATGATGAAATGTCCTTATTGAAATGGAGAAACTCACGTCTTACTTAATTATAATTATCGATGTCAGCATCACATGGTGCCCAGGCATTTTATAATTTATAATTCCAGTTCTGTCATCAGTGCTGAGTAAATTATACTGGAGATGAATGTTAATTGGGACTCTTGCCTTTGGAAGAGAAATGAACAGGCAAAGTGAAATGTTGACATTCAAGCCTAGGAGAGGAAAAGGGAAGGTAGGAGTTCATTAAAAACCAGACATGATGCTAGTGGTTCACATGGACACTACTGAGCTACTGTTCTCTTCATTTGATAGAAGAGGAAAGGGAAGTGCCTTCCCCAGGGTCCCGTACAATGAAGTAGAAGGTTTGGGGGTCAGATTCACATTTGTCAGACTTCATAGCTGCTTCCCTACAACATCTTGCAATCTTAGAAGTTGAGGACAGGCATGCTCTTCGGGGAAGTCTGAGATTGACTTAATATAACCTTTGCCTCCAGCTTGTGTAGAGATATTTTCAAAATGAATATAGGTGCGTACAGACAGTCAGTTATGCATGGGGCAGCCTGCCTCCATCATCAGTAGTGGAAATGCTGTCCTGGATGCTGCTCCGGCAGGTCACTGATCTGCGTGTGGAGCCAGCAGGAGGCCCTTCTGTCTCTGGACAGAACCCAGAAGAGAGCAGGGGCATGATTACAAACAAAATAAAACGATGTCACCCTATGAAAGATAATTAAAAACTGGCCCTCAGATATAAAAGATAGCACTTGAAAGAAACGAAGCAGAAATGAGTGGGTAACCATAGGATTCCTTTTCTGCATTGAAAAAATTTGCGTATGTATTCATTTTGCAGTCACCTTGTTGCTTATTTTACGGTGCTTCCATATTAACTTTTCCCTCATTCATCTTGCATTCTACAGCAATATGATATTACTTTATCTGACCTACATCAGCCAATGCTTGTGAGTCTGTTGAAAAGCAAGAGAAGTAACGCTGAGGCTCGGATGGTCCACCTGATACCCGAGCTCTGCTTTCTAACAGGTAATGTTTATGTTTTGTGCTCTGGCGGGTTCTTGACCACAGGCCTAGCAATGGGCAGAACCTCCTGCAGTTGGCTGCGTGCCAGCGCATCGACTGGACCCTTGGAGGATGGACCCTTCAGTAATTTATCAGATGGCAGAAGAAGTGGGAGGATAGAGTGCCCTTTGGAAATTGCTTGGTTACCTCATGTATTCCACTTGTTATTTCGATGTAAAATAGGCCCCAGGTATTTTCCAACAACCAAGCTGTTGCGCTTCGCCATCTTTTGAACTTCACTAGTTTAGGAAGTGCTGTGAGTTTTTCTTCTGGTATACTGTTTGTGACAAAATCATCCTCATTTTCTTTTTGCATGTGCTTCCAGAAGGTAATCTTCACTATATACTGACTAAAGGTCTTGGGTACTTTTAATCATGTTTATTTGATTAGCAGGGCAGGGCTAAAGAAGGGGGGACTTTCTACTTTTTACATATTCGTGTTGCATAAATCACTGTGGCATGTGTGTGTTTGCTTTGTGATTAGAAACAGTCCTAAAGATATAGTCCTTGAAGCGAGGGATGCTCACTGTTAGTGGTGTTCTGATATTCTAGATCCGCACAGTCCCATGTGGTACTCAGTAGCCACGTGTGTTTGCTGAGCCCTAGAAATGTGACTAGTGTGAGAGAGGAAACGGAGAGGGGCTGTGAGTGTAAAATTCAGACTAGATTTAGAAGACAGTATGGAAAAAAGGAAAATAACTGAATAAGTTTTTTATATTGATTACATGTTGAAATGATAATATTTTGGATATATTGAATTAAATAATATATACTATTTAACATAATTTCACTTGTTTCTTTTTTATAATTTTATTTTTTTGGTTTAGAGAGAGAGAAAGGGAGGGAGAAAGAGAGGGAGAGAAACATCGATGTGAGAGAGAAACATCAGTTGGTTGCTTCTCATGTGCGCCCTGACTGGGGACTGAACCTGCAACCCAGGCATGTGCCCTGACCCGAAATCGAACTGGCAACTTTTCGGTTTGCAGGACAACACCCAACCAGCTAAGCCACCCTGGCCAGGGCTCATCTGTTTCTTTTTTGGGTGTTTTTTTTTAAACGTGGCTACTAGAAAAGTAAAATGATATACATGGCTTGCATTTTTATTGGAGAGTGCTATCTGATTCAGCCTCAGTGAAAAGCTTACTCTGTGCCTGAGATGGGCTGGGGTTACATTGTATAGCGATCATTTTTCTTACTTTAGTTTTGTTTACATTTAATAGGACTGACTAGCCAGGCAACCTCTGATTTCCAGCTGATGAAAGCTGTGGCCGAAGAAACACGTCTCAGTCCTGTAGGAAGGCAGCAGCGCCTGGCCAGGCTTGCCGACGACATCCAGAGGTACCGGACGTCTCGCTGGGGCCAGGGTGCACCCTGCCTCTGGCCTACTTTGTAGAATTGGATGACCTATAAAATGTTGCATTTCCTGATGAAAATCTCTCATTCCCACTGACTCAGATCAAGGCACTTTTGAAGTGTGTTGTCCAGGGCCAGAGTGTCGGTCACCCAGGGTACCCCAGGTCTACAGGTTGCGGTGGGGGGGTCAGGTGAAGGCTGCTCCGCCAGAACCCTGCTTCAGCTGGATGGCTCTGCTTTCGTCCACTTAATGCATTAAGGTTCTGGATGAAAACTTGAAAGAAGAAAAGGACTGTAACTTTAAAAACAAAATGCTCTAAAACCACTCCAGGCCCCCAACAGTCAGGGTCAGGAACGTTCGGATCTTAGTGGAGTGGCCTGAGCACACTGGTCACTGGGAAAACCTCACCATGCAGTGTTTAAACCTAGGAATGCCTTTGTGCCCTTCGGTTCCACCCGCCTGGTTCTCGGTGGCATTCGTGCCCTCATGTATGACAATTAGCTGTGCTCCGTGATGGAAAGCCTCTCCCTGGTTTCCCTTCTGACCTCCTAAAATTTCACTGTCCAGCACTGTAGCCTCATGTAAGTAATGGACACTTAAAATGCGGTTAATGTCACATCTTGGAATGGTTGCATTTTGGATACACTGGGTTAAATAATATATATCTAGAAAATAATTTTACTTGTTAATTTTCACTTTTTAATGCAGCTACTAGAAAATTTAAAATTAAATGTGTGGCTTGCTGTATATTTCTACTGGGCAACATTGTTGTAGAATGATCTTTTTTTCTTTAAAGAAAAAATTTGAAGGAAGAATTTAGAAATTTACATACATAAACAAAAAAAGAGGTGTGTATGTATGTGTACTCTATAAAATTTATTAAATGAATGAGTTATAATTGAATGAATGATGTATATTCTTTTAGATATTTTCAAATGCATATAATCATGTTATGTTTAGGGAAATAGCATAACGTTGTACATCATGTTTTTTTTAAATAAGTTTTATTGATTTTAGAGAGAGAGAGAGAGAGACAGGAGAGAGAAGGAGGGAGGGAGAGAGAAACATCGATTTGTTGTTCCACTTACTTTTGCATTCATTGGTTGCTTCTTGTATGTGCCCTGACCTGGGATCAAACCTACAACCTTGGTGTATCAGGATGATGCTCTAAGCAACTGAGCTACCTGGCCAGGGCCTATGCATCATGTTTTGTAACTTGCTTTTTTATTAATGTTTCTATATGATAAAGTGCGTTTTTGTTACAATGTTCATGGCTTCATCATTTTCCATTTCATAGTTACTCTTTATGTCACTCATCCTGGATGTCCTCCAGACCCGTGCCTCCTTGAGAATAACTTATTCCTACTTACTCCTCGTTCTTTCCCTTTTTGGGTTAGTTTAACTGACACGTCTCCCTGCCACCTGCCAGTAATCTCGTTTAGTTCAGCCCAGTGTCCTGACCAGGGGTCACCTCACCCATCTCATCTTGGACAGATAGTACCTGAGGCAAAATAATTAATTCGAAGTAGTCATTTTGACTAAACAAGATGTAACATGAATAGATGGAAATAATGAGCCATTGTGGAGAGTCAGTGGTAGAGAGGTTTGAGCTTCCCTAAAGAGAGAGGGGAAGCTTGGACAGCTGAATACAAGCATGAATCACATCAGTTTCTCTGTGTCTGGCTCACCATGTACCGGCTACTGTACAACACATGCCAGGGCCAAAGTCACATGATGGCTGTCCTCAAGGAGCTCACAGCTGGTGGGGATGACCATATGTATCCAATCCAGTGAGATAATACAGGAACTATGATTAAAGCTTATTAAGTTATAAACTCAAAGCACTATTCAGATAAATAAAGTGGTTATGGTTACTAATATTAATATTCTCTTAGTCTTCCCACTGTCTTGTCTGTCCTGTGACTCTTCTGAAGCATAAGGTTCTTGCGTTCCTTTTCTGTACCATCCTCTATCTACTCTCAGGCCACAGATTCGGTTACTCCCAGAAGACGTCTCCACATCCAGAGACTCCACAATATCTCTTTATCAAGTTTATTATTGGGAATAGTATGTTTCATTTATTGAGCACACAGCATCTGCCAGGCACTGTGGTAGCACTTGCCCTGTATCGTCATATTTAATCTTCATATCAGCCTTATGAAGTAGCCAGTTTTATAATCCATATGTTTTGTCAATAAGAAAACCACAGATCAAAAAGTTAAAAGTTTGATCAGGGTCACATATTCTCAAATGTCAGCAGTAGGAGTTGAACCCTGGTCTGTCTGGCTCAAAGGCCCATTTCGCCAGCCAGTGCGCCACCCTGGGAGCCTTTCCGTCCCTGCAGTCCCAGATCTCGCTCCCATAATTCTTTAGAGCAGGAAAAGAAACTTTAGTGAGTAGAAATAGAAGTCAGGAATCCTAAAAAAAATCAGCCTCTGAATAATTCAGTAAGTTATAATTGTCTCTAATGATTAAAATTCTTTAGAAAAAAAGCACTTTAATGACTTAAAACTCAACTCTATCAACAGAAACAAGGATGCTCGTTTTGAGCTGGAGACCTGGGGGCTGCATTTTGGATCCCAGATGTCACTGACTGGCCGGGTTGTGCCTTCAGAAAAAATATTAGTGCAAGGCCAAATAGTAAGTGCTGTGATTTTATTTTTATTTAACAGCAATTGCTTGATTGTGTGTAAGTTCGATCACAAGCCAGAGTGACTAAGTGGGCTTGTGACTAAGTGACTAATATTCATTTGGTTTCTCCGTGAGTATGTTCATGTGCTCCCTTTGTCCTAAACTTTGAGGTCTCCTCTCTTTTCCTCTTCAATTTCCGTGTACTTGCGTGGGCTTAGCGGCCCCCAGAGCACATGATTTACGTCAGTCTGTGCGATGTGTCACATTTAAAGATGCATTAAAAAATGGCATTTCAAGCCATTGTAATTAAAACATGCCCACCTACTATTGAGTATTATAGTACTCTTATGTCACACACACACACAAAAAAAATTCAAAGTACCTGGGAAAATTCTGCTAGCTGGTGAAGGTTAATTTCAATAAATTATGTTTCCTGATACTAGAGTTATTTTTATCCCAAAGTAAAATGCTGCTCAGTTGGCATCAACATGAAGAAATTCACACAGATCTCATCCCCGGCCATAGCATTGAGGGAGAATGATGTTCTGAAAGTTGAAGAGGCCAATCATGGCTTCGTTAGGGCTTCAGTGGAAGAAATGAATCTATTTTATACAGACCTGTGCATGGCATTTCTACTTTTCCCATTTTAAAATTCTACTATACTTTATTCATTTTAGAGGCTCTCTTCTTGCCCTATTTGATATAATAAACTGACATGTTTAAACATTAGTTTAAACTGAGCAGCAGTTGGTTTGTGTCGGCAGAATGGGGATTTTTTCATCATTTCTTCTCGATAATCTATTCTAAATTGCCAACCTTATTGGAGAAGCTGAAAAAAACCTACTTTTAAAAACAATACGAAACAACACCACACATAATTATCTAAAGTACTAAAATGTAGGCCCCCGTTGGGATCTTGGTCAGGAATCAGTAAAGAGAAGTCAATTTTAGCTCCACATATGAAGCAGGATTTAAATATTACAATGACCTGTTTCATCATCTCCATAAGTCAAGCCCTCTATTTGTCAGCTTTTTTTTTTTGCGTTTTTTTTGGCTTGGAATCAGGTCTCCATAGAAGGAACATAAAATGGGAGAACCTGCATCCTAGAGGTGGCGGTAGATGGCTAGATGTGACTGGGTCATTGACTTCTTGACCAATTCTGGTTTTCTGAGATTGGGTTCTAGGAGATGAGTAAACTAAAGGGTCACGGACCTCAGAGTGGGCCATGGGCATGTGTCCTGGGGCTTTTGCTAGCCCGTAACAGGTAGGAGCGTAGGTGAGAGGGCATGACTCTCCTCATACTGGCTGTAAAGGGAGGGGGTAAACCTTGTCTCCAGATAGAGCCCTCCACAGAGGAGCTAACCCTTCCCTCCATTCTCGGCCTAAGGTCTCTTCCCAGAGTGGAGTCCCCGCTTAGCCACCTAATGGCAAGGCGTTGTGAGGGTGACAGGTGGTGGGAAGTCAGAGTGCTTGGTGGAAAGTCTGAACCTGTCACTGCCACCAACTGGCTCCATCACCTCTCTGGGCCACAGCTTTGGGGTCTGTAAAACAAGGGGATTACAAGGCTTCTTAAACATTCATGGGCAGATGAATCACCTGGGACTTATTAAAATGATTCTGATTCAGAGGGTCTGGGATGGGGCCCAAGACTCTATATTTCTAACAAGCCCTCAGGAGAGAGCCATGCTGCTTCCAGACAACACTTTGAGTAGCAAGGAACTAGATTACAGTGTGTTTCTTTTAAATTCTAACAGTGGCTCCTCCCGGCTCACAATACCAGGGACATTTCTATTCACTTCCAGCCCATGGATATACACAGAAGGCTAGCCACCAGTGTGCCCAGTCTGAAGTCTCCCCTCTTCAGTGCAGGGAGCTTCTTTTCCTGGTCACCTGGGGAACCTTCCAACATGTCCTGGCCTCATCTTTGCTCTTAGCGTAGCTGCTCCTTGCATAAATTTATTCTTAACTACCCTGTAGGGTTGTTAGTTTTAGTATGAGGACCTGGAGTATCAGTAATCAGCACTTTCTGTTTGAGTGATCTAGATGCCTAGATTAAAGAGACCAAACTGGACAGCCCGCTCGCCTGAGCCACCTTTCATGACAAAGGTCAGAGATTCTTAGAGCTGGAAAGGAACCTCGAGGTCTTTGAACCAGACAGGTTTTTTTTTTGTTTGTTTTTTTTGTTTTTGTTTGTTTTTGCACACAGTGGAGGCCTGTGAAGGAAAGGGACTTGTCTGAGGCTCTGCAGCCACAGGGTGGCCGACCTGGGACGGTGCTCAGATGCCTGCACTCCCGGAAGCACATGCATTCTGTTCAGACGTGCAGTGCTTGTATCGATGTTCTGAATCTGAACAGCAAATAGTTCTCAATAGTTCTCTTAGGACAAATGTGGACCTTCTTCACTCTGTCTTTATTTAATTGCTTTCTGAATGAATGTGTTCAACCCTGTCATGATCATTGTTTTTCTCAGTGTCAACCCGTGTCTGCGGCTGACTGGTCCAAGGATATTCGAACTTGCAAGATTTTAAGTGCAACATCTCTGAATAAATGGTTGATTATATGTAGCATCAGAGCTGAAAATGTGACCGAGACCTTTCTGAGCTGCTTAAAAAGAGTTGGAAGTTCTATGGGATTTCATGTGGACTACCCCAAAATGTGAGAACACACTGAAAATCATCCCAACCTCTTCAATACATTAATTCGGTTTGCTTAGAAGCTAGAAAATAAGGGCTGAGGTAGCTATAAAAGCGTCTTTATCTCAGTAAAGTTTCCTAATTTGAAGTGCCAAGAAAATAGTTGTAAGTAAATACATTTTTGCTATGATTAAATTTTATACAGTTAGAATATATTTTATGTTGGTCTTTGGAAGACGTTTTTTTCCCCCAGTTTTTTTAGGCAATAGTCTCATTACCTGGAAGTTTTGTTCAGTGCTGGTTCAGGTATAAATCCAGATATTACCTACTCAACTTTTTTTCTTTAATGCTCTGAATATTAGTTGTCTATAAAACTTAACCCCATACAGGATATTAGAAAAATAAAGTTGCATTTCCTGGCTCACTTCATAAACTTTAGGCTTTAAAATTAAATGTAAACATAGATCTGAAATAAGCTTTTCTGATTCTGTTACTGTAGAATAAAATTAGTCATCTAGACAGTTTTCTGCTTAAACCAAGGCCATTCGTTTAGTTTTTGAAACTTGCTGAGTGTCTGCGGCATGGCATGGCAGATACTATGTCGGTTTGGAGGGATGAGAAAGACGAATAGGTTGCTTTCAATTTGGACAGGGACCCACACGCCCAAGCACACTCCAAACTGAATATTGCTTTGCTTTAGAAAAGTCGTAAAGCTGGTCATGCCTCATTTAATGAGCTTGATATGCTTAGTAAGGAGCAGTAGACACTTCTTTTTCCTTGATGGGCAGGGTGGGAAACTATTCTTTAAACACATGGTTGCGGGTTAATTCCATCAGCAGTTGCATTGTTGAAAATCACAGATAGCCCCAGTCTCATTTTATACGTAGTTTAGAATTCTCCTCTTATCGAATCTGTTAACAGATTGCCTGGCTTGAGTTTCACCTGCTCTAATTTCTCTTAAACTATGAACTAACTAATAAGGCAGGAAAAGATTAATGTAAGAAGCCACAGTCTGCAGACCCTGGGCTGGCATCTTTCGCACACCAATTCCATGAGCAAGCTTGTGTCCATCTTCCGTTCCTGGCCTGTTTTATTTGAAAGTCTGTATTTTATCCCATCCTTCCCTCTCCCCCTCCCCCCATGAAGTATCCATTTACCTGTTAGATTTATATGCATAGTTTCTCCCATCTGAAACATTTGCCAGATGACTTCAGAAGGCATGGACAGCAAGATAGTGGTTGAGTCTGATTCAAGAGAGTGAATTGGAAAAGTCAGAAGCAGTGAGTTGTTTTAAGAGCTGTTAAGCCATTCCTACAGCTCCGTTGGAATCAGCAAGTAGGAGACAGTGGTCCTGCCCCCTGGCGGGCAAGTTTTAAAAGGCCACCGGGCAGAGGGCTAGGCAGTCATACACACTAAGTGAGGCTGATTCTACATAAAGAGAGTGGATTTCTAAATTCCTCTGTGTGGGGATCTTTTCTGTAATCTCTGCCCCATAGCCTGCTGTGAGCACAGAGCAGATAATTGATAAGTACTTGCTGACTGTTTGATTGATGAACCCTAAATATTCCAGCCTCCCACCAAGCTGCCATGGAAGAAAGGGAATCTTTTAGTCTGAATCGTACAGATTCAGGAATAGCTGAACATCTTGGTCTCATTAACCTGGTGATTTTTGAAACATTCATTTTAAAGTTCTTATGGAGATTTGGTATTAGAGAAACCTTAATCCTAGCTTAATTTAATTCTTGTTTCAGACACTTGATATTGTGACTGGTGATTTTCAAAGTTCATTTTCAACCTCATTTTGAGCAGCAGAATTATTAATTATAGGGATTCTGTACAATTCCAAAAATTTTATTTGCCACCAAACTATTTTAAAGCTAATATAAATGATTATTAAACATTTCTGGCATGTCTTGTAGTGGGAGAAACAATTTCAGACTCAAAAGGTTGTCACTTTTATCTAATCATTTTTTTCTCCAATTGCTAGTCTGTTATAAAAATCCGCTTGTGTTATTTTAACTCCATATGATTGTGTGCTACCAAGAAGAGAATTTTATATCTTCAAAATTTCTCTTTTTATGTAGCATGAAAGTACAGGAAAACCCAGCTGCATTTCTTAGCGCCATACAGAGGCATGTTGGTCCTGATGTTCAGTTGGTAAGTACAGGACCGTTTTGTGTTTCCACATAGTTTTTTTTTTTTTAAATATATTTTATTGATTATGGTATTACAGTTGTCCCATCTCCTCCCCACCCCCCACCCTGCACACCCCTTCCTCCCGCACTCCTCCTCCTTAGCTCATGCCCATGGGTCATATATATGAGTTCTTTGGCTTCTACATTTCCTATACTATTCTTAACCTCCCCCTGTCTATCTTCTATCTACCATTTATGCTTCTTATTCCCTGTACCTTTTCACCCTCTCTCCCCATCCACTCCCCTGATGATAACCCTCCATGTGATCTCCATTTCTGTGATTCTGTTCCTGTTCTAGTTGTTTGCTTTGTTTTGTTTTGGTTTTGGTTTTGGTTTTTGGTTCAGTAGTTAATAACTGTGAGTTTGTTGTCATTTTACTGTTCCTATTTTTGATCTTTTTCTTAGATAAGTCCCTTTAACATTTCATATAATAATGGCTTGGTGATGATGAACTCCTTGAACTTGACCTTATCTGGAAAGCACTTTATCTGCCCTTCCATTCTAAATGATAGCTTTGCCGGATAGAGTAATTTTGGACGTAGGTCCTTGCCTTTCATGACTTGGAATACTTCTTGCCAGCTCCTTCTCGCCTGTAAGGTTTCTTTTGAGAAATCAGCTGACAGTCTGATGGGCACTCCTTTGTAGGTTACTGTCTCCTTTTCTCTTGCTGCTTTTAAGATTCTCTCTTTATCTTTCATCTTAGGAAATGTAATTATGATGTGCCTTGGTGTGTTCCTCCTTGGGTCCAACTTCTTTGGGACTCTCTGAGCTTCCTGGACTCCCTGGA
>VMDR010005236.1:5335-53181 GCA_007922815.1 Macrotus californicus | reverse complement strand
GCTCCAGGGAGAGACAGACCCCTGGGAACAGCTAACTGCCCAGGGCAGAGGTGTTGCAGTTTCTCTCACCTGATCCTCCCTGAATCTCAGAGACCTCACCGCACCTGGTTTGTTCCCTGATATAAAAACCTTGGCCTGGAAAGAGAAGGGAAGATGGTCTGTTTGGGTATGAACCCGCCATCTTCTCGGATTGCCAGTCGTCTGAACAAAGTGCCCATAAAGATTCAGTCGCTGTCATTGCTGTTGGGTTTGGTAGTGACAGGCAGCCCGAACGCCCGTGTCTTTCCGGGTTTCAGTTCTATTCCATGGGCCTCTCTCATCCCTTCCCAGATGGGTGTCTATCCCTTCCTACCACACCAAGGTGCTAACTATAGTGTTCCTTCATCTGCTTGTACGTTTCCTTCTGCCCAATACATTGTTTCTATTCAGCTGCTTGTTAGATTTGGTTCTATCTGTCATGGCACAGACTGTCCTCAAGTGTCTGGTGACCCTTGGCTGTCAGTGACTGGCACAGGCCGGTACACGGCCCTGAAGGGTGGTCTGGCTAGGTCAATTCCCTGGTTGTGGTTTGTTTCTTTGCTTCTGCTTCCAGCCAGACAACCCCCCCCCCCCAGAGGAGGGCTCGGCCATGCTCTGGGCTCTGGGCTTGTTTCTTTCACTGACCTGCCTGCCTCCGCTCAGGTACTGCTAAGAATCTCTGAGGCCCGGTGTCCAGCTCAGCCTTCCCGGCTGCCTGTGTTGGTTGGTTTCTGTCGTGACGTCAGTTTGGCCACTTGTCACCTGCTTCCCAGTTTCCAACATTCCGTGGCTGCCACAGCCTCTACTTACAAGTATGTCATTGTTTGCCTTAAGAAAAACCCTTTACTGCCGCTTTTCTGTGATTTGGGGAGGGAGGGTGAGTGATCCTGAATGTTTACTCGCTGTACTTGACCCCAAGTTCACAGTTGCCCCTTTGTGCGTGCCCCCTGTCCGCTCCCGAGGCGGCTGAGGTGAGGGCTGGCTGGTGTCAAGCGCAGTGCCCGGCACACGGCGGGCTCAGTGAGTGAGTAAGGGCTGAACGGACGCACACACGCAGCCCAGTGCTTTTCCTGGAATATCAGTCGAGGTTTCGCTTTGTTTCACTGTCCAGTATTTCTCCGGCCCCTTTTCAGCTCGGCTAGTCTGTTCTCAGTGCTTCAGGGCACGCATTCGACCACGGAAGGCAAAGTGCTCCAGGGTTTTCCATTTCAAAATCTGCGGCCTTTTGCCCTGATTCCTGTGGCTCAGTTGGTTCAGTGTCCTTCTGCCTGAAAAGCAAAAGGTCAAGGTCACCAGTTCCATTCCAGGTCAGGGTACATGACTGAGCTGTGGGTTTGGTCCCTAGCCCACGAGAGGCTACTGAGCGATGTTTCTTTCCCTCTCTCTAAAAATAAATATATAAAATCTTTTTTTTTTAAATCTTAGGTCTGTAGTAAAACTGAAAGGATTTGTGGCATAAGCAAAATATCGGGGCAAAACATCTTGACAGCGCTGTGGCGCATGCGCGCACTGCTTCCTGGGAGGCAGGTCCGAGAGCGAGCCGGGGTTGAGCTCCAGGAGGGCAGCACCGTTTTTTAGGAAAATAGTGTGTCCCGACGCTCAGGGCCATTTCTACCCACGGGATTGGAATAGAAGCACCTGAAAGTCTCCTTTGCACTCAGGAATGAGGGCAGGCAAGACGGCATGAAGCCCCCTCGGTAGGCGCTTCACAGACAGAGGGCGTTGAGCACTAGACCCTCCCCACCTGCTACTTTGCGCTCTGCGAGCCCCTCCTTGCTGACACCTGACGCTCAGGCAACCCCCAAGCTGACTGAGAGCAAGTTTCTGCCACTTAAGTAAAATGGGAGCCTAACGTTGAAACTGAGCTATAAAAAAAAATCGCATTTCTCCAACATCTCTGCTGGTTAGTTGAAACTCCTATAAACCACACCAATAAGGTGATTATGAACAGATACTCACTTTGAGATTTATGAAAGATTCCTAGGTATTCACACGACAGATGATCGGATCCGTTACCCTGGTACCCTGTGTTTGCGAACGGCAGATCATCCATCAAATCAAGCACACAGCTCGTGCCATGTGTGGACCGCTTGGCGAAACCGTTCCTATTATTTGCTCATGTTCACAGAATGAAGGACACGCAGGAATACCTGCCAGGAAGGTGTGTGGGGGGAAGGCCGGCAGGCTCACGGAGAAAGACCAGCAACCCTGGGCACCGCACCCAGACCTGTGTCTGCCTGGAGGCGCCCAAGGGCTGATGGCAAAGCGAGGGCTTGAGCAACAGGACCTGGAGAAGGAAGACACTTGGAGGGTCTTTTTTCCTTTGGGGCACCTGCCAGCTTCGAGCATGGGTGCTGGTTTCTCCCCAGGCTCTGGCCCTCAGGAAGCCCACGGAGGGAAAAAAATTACACCAGCATCTCTTCCACCAGAGTTCGCGTTTGCATATCCGTATACTAGATGAGCTGCTTATAGTCCTCCGTGATCCCAGACAAGAAAAGTATTATCCTCCAAGCAAAGACGGTGTGTTTGGGGGGCGCTGGGCGTGGCTCAGACCCAGGGCTGGGGCCCAGGTCAGAGGAGCACAGCTGTGGGGGTTGCTTCGTGGGGGAGCCTGGTGACCAAGGTCGCCCCCTGGGAGAGGCCCCTGGGGGAGCTCAGTGACCTTCCCGCGGGCCTCCTCTGCAGACGGGCCTCAGCCCTGCAGAGGCTGTTCCCTGTGTTTCTGTTGCCCTCGGCTCCAGCAGAAATGGTTTACCTGCTCCCAGCAGGAGTCTGGAGGGACTGGAGCCCCGGGTTCTGTGTGTGACGCCTGCCTTTCCTGCTCTGATCCCGGACCCTCCCCCCAATGCTGGACTGGATCAGCGGGTGCGCTCCCGTCCGGGCCTGGTCGGTCCCTGGCAGCCCCAGCACTTGCACGTCCCCGTGGGATTAGGAGTGACTCCCCCTCACCCACACAATTGATTTCATAACCCATTGGAAAACCCCGCAGGACAGAAAGCAGCCTCCAGCCGCGGGCCAACCAGCTGTTTTCACAGGAGGAAAAGCTGCCTCGGGCTGAGATGGCAAAAAAGAAACAGCTTGGCAGGAGCTGCCTTCTCCCAAACTCAAAACCAAACTTCAGAGCGTGGGGGCCCCACGGCTTCTCCTGGGCAAGTGGGGCAGCCGGGCTGTGCGATGCCGCCCCCAGGTGGCCTCTCTTGGGATCACAGGGGGAAGAGAAACCCTGGAGAAGCTCAAGAAGGACCTTGGGGCCTACACACGCAGGTCCGGGCAATACTGGAGTCACATCGAGTTATTTCTGATCCTGCTCAAACCCAGAGGTCGAAGAAATTAACTGCCATTCATTTTCACCTGCCTCACCAACATATGCTAGAAACAATTGTTAGTTGCACAACACAATTGTCTATTGATAATAAGCAATTTAAAAGTTTAAAAAAAAGCCAAAGAGTCTTGTTTCCTTTAACTTAAAATTTTTTTCTCAGAGGTACAAGGTTTTCCTTAGCTTTCCTATGGATAACATTTAAATTGGAAACAAACAGCATTAAATGTTTTTAAAATGTGTTCCCTGTGGAAAAGGACACTCTTCTGTCCTTTGTACTGCTGTGGCCCCTCCTTTATTCGAGTCAAGCAGCACGTGCCCTGATGCCGCACTTTGGGAGAGAGTGTTTGGGGAGAGGGCTGACCCATATTCTCCCCAGACGTGACATTCTCACCCAGAAGAGGGTAATTTTCACTACATTTCTAAACAGTGATTTCACATTGCTATTTAAAATGACTAATAGCAAGATATTTTAATCTTGCTGTCCTCTGAAAATATTTGCCTTATGACGCCTGTGGCTGCTGCCTCTCCTCAAAAGTCTCATTTCTGAAGGCACAGAGCCCCCCAAAGTCGGCTGGACAAAGGCATGGGTGGGTGCCTTCCGCAGGCTGCAGCTCTGAGCCAGCCGGAGCATGGCCACCACGTGATCCCAGCCACTCGGGGCCCCATGGCCCTCCCACAGGTGGGGGTGGAGGAGCTACACACCCACCACGACACACAGCTTCTGGCTCTGTTTCTCCTAGCTCTGCAGGCAAGGGCCCCAAACCAGCTTGTAACAGTGTGTGAGAAAGGCAGCAATGCCAGGGCCGCAGCCCTGGTGGCCTGCTGCGGACTGTCTTCTGCATGTGGGTCCCTCCTCTAGGACGCCGTTGTGCTGGAAGCGGCAGGCTGGACCTTTTCTGTCCAAGTTCCATAAGGCCACAGAGCCCATGTCCTCTAATGTGAGACTGGCACAGCCCAGACGCTGGGACACGCGGGGCATAGCACCTGGTCCAGCCCGGTGCTGGTAGGAGTCCCCAGGACCTCATTCCTCCCGTCTCCATCCAAAGCACTTCATCCACCTGTTTCCCACCCAGGACGGCACTGCAGCCTGCTCTCAATGTCCTCACTGCTCCTGCTGCCCCTGCACCATTGGGTCCTCCCTGAGCCCCCCAGTGCCGACCAGGGAAGGCACAGGCTCAGTCTCAGTGGGGTGCAGCCTCCTTCCTTCCTACCCACACTCCTGCTTTAGGTGGCCCCCTTCACTCTCCCCAGGCTCCCTGAGCCCTCTCATTGGTGCTCAGGGCTCCAAGTGCCATCTCTGGGTTACCTGTCCCCACATGTGTAACTCTGGGCACCTCTGGGCCCATGGCCCCACTCACTCACTGGATGTCCCGCAGGCACCTCAAGCTTCCTGCATCCCCAGCTGAGTTCCTGCTATTGCTCCCACCAACCACGGGCTCCTTCACCCTGGTCTCAGTCTCCATCAGTGGCAGCCCCCACTCCAGCGGCTCGGGCCAAAGCTGGAAGCCATCTGTCTTCCACTCTCTCTGCCTCTCACCGGTGCTGCTGGAAGCTCTGGTCCATGAGGCCGCCCCCACACTCCCCATCTGAGCCCAGCCCACCCCTTGCCTCCGTATGCAGGAGCCTCACAGCTGGTATCTGCGCTACCCCCTCACCTTCTGGTCTGCCCTCAACCTGATGCCACTGAGACTCGGGAAACAGAAGTCAGATCTTTGCACCTCTCAGTTCAAAAATTCCCAGTGGATTCTCAGTCCATCCAGGGTGAAAGCCAGCCTGCTACGGTGACCTGACATGGTCACCTGTCCCCAACTGCTGCTCCCTCCCACTCTCGGCACTGGCCCCTCCCACTCTCGGCACTGGCCCCATAGCTCACTGTCCCTGGGTCACGTGAGGACACTCCAGCACAGGCCTCTGGGCTCTCTGCTCCCCTGCCCCTGATCTGACCCCAGGTTCAGATTTTCCTGAAGAGATTTCTACTAGATTTCTACTCAACATCTGCTCACTGCATGCTGATGCCGGCCCTCACCCCTAACGTTCTAGCCACCCACATGGCTCTTCCTCCGTCTGCCTGCATTGTGCTCGTCAGCACGTCCCCGTCTAGACAGCTTTGCGAGGGTAGGGCTCATCCCCTGGACCCCACGACAACCCTTCCACATCAGATGACTTTCATGTGGTGCTGCATCCCCAGGAGGCAGAATCTATGAGTCCAGGATTGAGGGATGCAAGCAAAAATGGTTCATTTGCTATGACTCCTGGTGATCTGCTTGGAGAATGTGTTTCCTGTCCTTCAACTCAGGATCCTGTACATTTAGAGGTCTCCCCACCCCAGGGGACACAGTGAGAGTCCCATAAGCTACCCCTGCCACCTGGGCATGTCAGGTTCCTCAGGAGGAGGTGACAGCTACTGTCACATGGCAGGCACAGGGAGGTGGATGTCCACAGGGGGATTCACTGGGGCCTTTGGCATAACCCCAGCTCAGCTGGGATGGTAAATGGACAAGCGCACAGGCCACAGCCCGAGACAGGCATGTCCCCTGCAGTAAAGTCACGATGTGGGCAGCGTACAGAGAGCGGCAGAGGTGCTGAGAGGGAGGGCGAGGAGGCTCAGCCCCGTGCCAACCAAAATGACAACACGTCCCGCAGCACTGTCCCTGCCATCCTGCACTACCTCTAACACCTGCGCTGGAATAAAGAACGCATGGGGGCGGGGCTATCAAAATCACAACAGTGAACGGTGGCCCACCCCCGAATTCACCAAAATGCGTCCGCAGCACCAGAGTCATTTCCACTCCAACTCCGGCCAGAATTCAGGACGTCTGAGGACACACGGGGCCTCAGCCAGGCCGTGTGAATGGGCATTCTCCTCGCCCTCACGGTCCCCGCTCGCACTCACCATTGCTGTACTGACCAACGTTGCCGTAAACATTCATGACAGCATAGCTGTGATGGTCCCCAGTTTCCCCTTCACCCGCCAGTCGTGATCTTGTATGTATTTACAGAAGCCATTTTAAACCTGTTCTGGAAACATGTGTGGGCTGCTCTATAGATTATTTAGCTGCAAAGTTAATTTTAAAACAAACCAAAAAAAAATTTAAACAAACCAAAAACCTCACAGAGGGAGCAGCACTGAAACAAGAGAGGGGAAGAATTCAGACCAGGTCGCCTGTCCCGGCCACAGCCACGTTATCTAACGACACTTCTCTAACCGATCACACTGACACATGCTGCAGAGGACAGAGCAAAATCCGCTCACTGGCGCAGGCCTGGATTCTCCCGAGACTTCAAAGGCAGGGCTTGGCCCGTGGGGCGTCCAGGCTGGCACGCTGCCCCTGGGGTGCATGTTCATGCCCTCTCCTCTGTCACGGGCGGCCCACGTGAGGAGCGCCAGCCTGGCAGATGCTACTCTGAGCATCTGTGGAAACCATCAGAATTGGTCCTGAGAATGGCAAGCCGAAAATGTTTGTGCTGCGGCGTGGGTGTGTGTGGCGCTCTAACTTCTGAAAATCCTCCAAACCACGCCATCTTTCTGACAGCTCTGCCTGGGGCCCCGAAATAGCTAAACTGTGCTTGCACAAGAGAAGTTGAGCTTCAACTTTGGTAAGCATGTTCACCCATTAAAGTCACAAGCCACCTGTTGGAGGGGGAGAGGGGAAGGAGGGGGAGGGAGGAGGGGGGGGGGTTCTCACAGCCATGCTGCAGTGTTTTTGGAAGTATTTCTTTAAAGTCCCGATACTGCCACCTGCTGGCCAGAGGGCTCACATGCGGGGCCAGGAGTTGAGGTCAGGCTGGGAAGGTGTTACCTACCCCAAATGGCCAGCAGAGTCCCCTGGTCAAAGCGCGGACTCGGGCCCTGGGCTGAGCGTGAATGGCATTCGCCACGAGCTGCGATGCAGAGTGCGAAAAGAAAGGTGGAGGGAAACGACGTGGCAGGACACCAGCGCCCGCCCAGGGGTGCCATGGGGACCGCTCCCCACCCCCGCGCCATCAGCACAGCGCCCGCTGCTGGCACACACCTCAGCCGAGATGCTTTCATTGTCGTCGCTCCAGGACTGGGACGGGCGGTGGTGCAGAGGAAGCTGCCCACCCCGCCCCACTGTTGAAGGGAAACGTGATTTCCCAGCGCAGATCTGGGCAGCAGGGTGGACTACTACAGGCAGGGCAGGGGTTGCTCCTAAGGAAACAGAGAGGAGCTGCAAACCTGGTGCTGTCTCAGGACTGCGGAGAGACGCTGCCCGACGAGGCCGGAGCTCTGGTCTCGTCGCCCCTCACACGCATCCTACCCAAGGGCCCGCTGTACCTGCGGAAAGGCTCCTATCCAAACGCAGACTGTGCACAGGGCAGCCTCTGGTTGAGGGAATGGGGAAGCCGGCTTCTGCTCCTCATCCTCATCCTCATCCCAGAACTCAGGCTGGAGGGGAGCCGAGCCGAGCCACTGGGAAGGCACCTCACAAACACGAGGGTACGATCCGTCAGGGCCCCCTGGGCACCCAAGAGCTCACACGGGAGTACTAGATTGCAGCTGCGTCTCATCCCCTGCCACCCAGACATACGCTGGCTGTGAGCCCACACATTCCGGGCTCTGGATGGCACCCCAGTCAGGCCAACAACTCTGCCGGCCCCGATCGAACCCCTGCACAGCTGCTGCCCATGGCTCCTTTGGGCATGCAGGACAGAGAGGAACCTCCCAAAGTCTCTGTTGTTTAGAAGTTCAGGGCCGGAGGCTGAAGGACCCCATGGCAGGGGACACATTTTCACCTTTCCTGCCAGGAAAGGAGGGTGCCATGGCCAGGTGACGGAGCCTGCTTCCTCATGGGTAGCACCGACTCCCAGCTTCCTGGGCAGTGGACGCCCACAGACTGTTTGTGCATGACCCAGAAGGAGTGCGTCTGGCCGGCAAGTGCCAGCCTGAGATTTCTGGGAAGGAAAATGCCCAGACACACCTGTGCATGTGTGCAGAGGACACCAGGTGAGACCTGAGATGAGCCCTGGCATCAGAGGGGACTACAGCCTTTGAAGAAAGCAAGAATGTGGGTCGGGAGCAGACCGTGAAGTCAATGTCCACCCACGAGTTAACAAACTACAGGTTAGATGTTGTGACCGGAAACGCTCGCACAGGGAGATGAGCGCTGCGCCAGACGGCGAGGATGCTGCGCCTGGGGGTGGACAGCCGGAGTGAGGCCAGGGCGGCCTCCGCCCTGTCTGACAGACACCCTGGCCAGCAGGCTCAGTGCTCGCTCGGGGTCACAGACGTCACATGCGGTCAAGCTCTGGTCCCAGGGCCAGCTGTGGTTCTCAGACAGCAGACAGACACAGAGAGGGGGCACATGCAGGACTGCAGTGCGGCGGTCTGGCCCTGCGGTCTGGGGCAGACCCGAGCTGGCCAGCAGAGGCTGAGAGAGAGCCCACACAAAGAGTGGGACCTTGGAGAGTGCCTCAGCTGGAAACCAGAAGAGAGGGAAAGGACACTTGGAGTCTGACGAGATGGCTGTCCTGGCAGGCAACTGACACAGCAGCGCAGCTAAGCTCAGGAAAACAGGCACAGGGGCCGGTGTCGCGGTGGTGGGCAACCGCGGCTGTCCGACGAGCTGTCGTCCACACTCGGCTCCAAGGAGCCCTGCAGGCAGCTCCATGACAAGCCTGCGAGGGCAGCGGGAGGATCACGGGACAGGCAGGAACCTGGACATCGGAGGCCGGCAAAGGCCCTTTTTTCCGAGAGCAGGCAGAGGGCGAAAGGGTGAGGCGAGGCGTCTGAAAAGGAGGGAGGCAGGCCTGATATCACCGCACATCAGGTTGTGCGTTTCAGAACACAGTTTGTGGGCACTTAGCAACGACACCATCTGAAGGCCACTACGTCACACTGCACCCTTGGCAGGGTGGAGAGAATGTTCGAGATGCAGCCGGTGGTTTCCAGCTCCTTCCACTCCGGCCCCGCCTGTGCCCTCCAGGGTAGCCATATACCAGCCACGCCAGTACACTGGGAGTCTGGAAGCAGCCCTGTCACCAACCAGGCATCCAGGGAGCCTGAAGGAAAGTTCTGAGTCACAGCCTATTTCTGCTCAGCACTGAGCTGGCCGAGGACACGCGACCAGGCTCCCAACTCGGTGTCGCTGCCTTGCTCTCTAACCTGCTGTGTCCTGGAGGCTGACCCTTGGCTCGAGTCCACCCACCGGGTGCAGCTTCCCCAAGCACCAGTCTGGCCCCCGCAGACGGCTGACTGCGGGTGCCTGTGGGCACCGACCGCACGCCTGTTTCTCTGTAAGAGACGGGAAAAGGCGGCATCATGGCTGTGTGAGTGGAACTGGGAATAGAACTGCCAAGTCGCCCTCCTGTTCAAATTCGCACTCCTACCAGAGGCAGGGGAGGGCTGGCTTGCCCACGCCCAAGCCAGCAGCAGCGCGTTTCAAGTGGAACGTTAGCAAGTTGGAGGGCGTCCAGAGCAGAGAGGACGGCAGAGTGTGGCAGCCTCTAAGAGGCCTCCTGTGTATAACCCAGAGGAAAGGAAGGGTTCAGGGCTCTCGTGAAGAAGAAGAGTTCAAACTGGGCTTCATCATCTGGAGTGAGGGTCAAGTTCAGCTTCCCACGTGCATCCACTGGTGAGGGCGTCCACTCACACCTGTCCCCAAAGAGCTAATGACCTAAGTGACTGCATGAGGACCAAGGGGCAAAATGTCAATGGGATAATCTATCTTTCTTGGTGTCATTTTTGCTGTGGCGCTGATACTATCATATAAGGGGATCGTAACAATGTAACAGCTTTTTACTCCTCATTTTCTGCTTGTGCCTCGATATTAAGACAACATGAACTCGATAAAAACTGTCTAATAGCCAATTAAATTATTAACAGATGCTTAATCTCATCAGTGAATTTAAACCAGAGATTGTTTTAATCTATCCAATTGGAAAAGATATAAAAGAGCAACAACAGCTCTTTACAAAGGTGTGAGGAGGGGATAAATGGTGATGGAAAAAATTAAAAAACAATGTCAATAATAATAATAATAATAAAGCATTATTACCAATATAAAACGGTGTGAGGAGATTAACCCATTCACGCACAGTCGGGTGCAGTATAAGCAGGTATAGACTTTCTGGAAGTAAATCTAACAGTCACAGAAATACTGTGCAAAGTGTGCACCTGCTTTGCTTTAACCAACAACCCTGTACTAGGAGTTTATCCTGGAAATCATCATGGGCCCACATGACCTAGCCGAGGACTTCCGAAGCTATTCTCACACACTCGAAGGAAGACCTGGGAGCAACCTCCACGCTCGCCTGTGTGGATGCTGAGATGTCAGCCGGGGGGCACCGTGGTGCGGCCATTCACACCCTGAAGAAGAGCTGCATGCTGCGTCACATCCCACTTGACCCTCCGGATCGACTTCTTACCCTGACAGCCCTGCCTGTGTCCCTGAAGGGGCATCCATGAGCTCCCTGCCCTCCGGCTTCTGGCTGGGCTGGCCCCTGGGAGGCACTGGTAAGAAAGGAAGGGTTGGGAGGGTCATGTGATCTGAGTGTGTCTTCCCTCTGTTTCCCCCCGGCTGGGTCACTGGGGCAGGCTATGTCCCTCTCCTGGGTCCTAAAGCCACACTTCCCTTCACCCCTTTAGACCCAGGGGTGGTGGCAGCTCCAGCTCCTCATTGCTGCTGCGCCTAGGGGTGGGGAAGGGCACCAGCCTTCATGGGCTCCCTTTGGCCTACCGCAGTCCTGTAACGCAGGTGTCACTTCTGCCACCCATGACGCAGAGTTCAAAGACAAGGAGCCAAGAAATGCGGCATTTCCATCCTAGCCAGTCCAATATCACCTGGTATCAGGAAAACGTAAAATGCACAACAACTGGCGTTTCTCCGTACTAGTTGTTGCATCTTGTTTTAGAGTGCCATTTAAAAAGCATCAAGCTGAGAGGTGCAGAAGTAACCCACCACAGAACGCTCTCATAGCCAACTGTGAACACGCCCTGAAGAGTCGAGGTGATGGTGGCCCACAGACAAGCTGGGTCACGGAAGGCAGCAAGGACCCCCCACAAGGAGAAACCACCTCAACCCAATAAAGCAGGGGCCTAACCCGTCTGATCCCTCCTGTTTCCACAGCATGTGAAGCGGTGCCTGGAACAAAGTAGATACTTAATAAATACGTTCAGGAAATGAATAGGCTTAGCCACAAACTAGGGGAAAATTGTTGCAAAGCAGAGATCTCATAAAGGAAGCACGTCTAAGGATACAGCAAGAATTTCCACATTCAACAACCAGAGGGCACCTGGAGAGTAGCAAGGTCCAAGTGAAGCCCAGGGTGGAAAGAGCAGCAGACACCTGATGGAAGAAGCCGCCCACCACCACTGCCGCCCCCATTCTACCCAAACTGTGAATGCAACGAAAGAGTCAGTTCACATGTTTAAAGGATACACTAGTCAGCACAGAGACATGCCCGTGAAAAAGGAAATCTGGTAGGAAAATAACTATTTCCTTCTATCCACTAATCTCACCCTAATTAACTCTCTAAACAATACAGGCAATAATAATTTACACAAAAAACCCAAGTGACATATAATTACATTTTTATTCGCAGTCTTTTGAAAAATAGAAACCATTAAGTGACTTGAAAAACACTCACGGAATAATCACTTAGCCACAGCATTACAGGAACAAAGCGACCCAGAACGGACGGCACAATGGAACCCACCCCTTGGCTGGTGCCCAGTGACGAGGGACACGGGGTGTCTTCCAGGAATGAGCAGTGGGTCCGCACCTCCATTTCCCCACCACCAGTCATCACTAGGGTCGGTCACAGGCCTGCTCCCAGGGGACCACACTGCCTACATGTGCAAGGTCTAGACGTCGGGCAAACGTCTTGAACGTGGCTCCATTTCCCCCTGTTCCTCTGGAAGACAAAGTCAGTGGCGGAGAGGAACAATGAGGACCACGGAACACCAGGCAGGTGACGTGGTCAGCCCTGCCCGCTGGCTCTGGAACAGGAGAAGGACGAAGATGTGGGCCACACTGGGCAGTGTAACAGCCCCTCGCCACAGGCAGCTGTTCAAATGATGGGGAATTAAGTGAGATTAAAGCTCCCCTCCCAGCCCCACGTGTGGCCGGTGGCTGCCCGGCTGGGCGAGCGGGGAGAGAATGTCTCTGCCACCACAGGAGGTTCTTCTGGACAGCCCTGGCCGTGGGAAGTGCTGCTTCTCCCTTTGCTCACCAGGGTGTAGGCTGCTGGTGGAAGCAGCTTCGAGAAGCACTTTTCTCCCAGAGGACTCCTTGATTGGCAGCGGAGTCACAGAAGGGGGAGGGCAGCCTTCTTTACATAGAATGCCTCCCCTGTGCGTGAAAGGGATGGTCCTCGGATAAGGACTGAGTACACCAACTAGACTCCTCCAAACCCTGTCAGGGAAATTGCAGAAGACATGATGAGGCAGACGAGGAGCAGCTGGTGGGAACCTGCTTCATCCCAGCCTCCCTGCGAAGCTGACATCCGTGGCCGTGAGCAGGTGCTCCGGCGGGGGGTGGGGGTGGGGGTGGGGGAGGGTGGGCCCTGTCCTGGCTGAGAGAGGAGGTTGGTCCTGGCGACTGTCAGGCAGGAAGCCGAGCCCATCTTCCCTGCGCACCCTGAGCAGAGCCACAGGGCTTGGTGTGTCCTCGGCTGGTTGTCCAACGTCATGGTCCTTGACAACTAATTGCATTTCAGTGCCAGGGCACAGAGCACAAGCTGTCCCCCCGAGATCCACCACCATCACCGTCCTCATCGAGAGAATGCAGACTTTTGTGGGAGGCAGTCACGTTTCTCAGGCAACTCTGCAGTGGCCAAGGACACGGTCCGGCTGAGCTGTAAGGACAGCGGTGGGCACCTGAGCACATCCTCGACGACAAGGGAGCGCATGCGACCTGGCGTGCCCTTGGTCCCTCCTCCGTCTTCTTCAGGGGACCTCAGGGGCCACCTTGACCCTGCCTGACGTCTGGGAGCCACTGAAGTCACAACAGCAATAGCCTGTGACCCCTCCTTGTCACAAGAGGGCAAAACGACTCCCTGCCCTGTCTTAGCCACTGTTCAGTCCGGTGACTTCGAGAGAGCCATCCACCTCGGTTCCATCTGAAAGTCAGGTGTCC
Source organism: Macrotus californicus (assembly GCA_007922815.1). NCBI lineage: Eukaryota > Metazoa > Chordata > Mammalia > Chiroptera > Phyllostomidae > Macrotus > Macrotus californicus. The sequence goes on along the minus strand of VMDR010005236.1, from coordinate 39,744 downwards.
ACCTGAGAGTGAAAAGCAGCTTGCCTGGGGAACCTGCACACAGTTCAGGGAGTTTAAGTAACTCCAGGGTCAGACAAATGAGACAAAAGTGAGCACAGAAATGTTAACTTGAACTCACTCCCGTCCACACAGACCAGGAGTGGAGGGAAGGACTAGGCTTATTATATGAAACAGCTGCAATTAAGGAGAATAAGAGTGTTTTGGCTGAGTCCACCAGCAAGTTTTCTGAGTGCCTAGTAGGTTCTCATTCCTGCCTTAAACACAGACCTGCCCTCTGTTCACCCCAATTCCTAGATGGTTAAGATGCTCATGGCTCAGGTAATTAATGCGGTCATTATTTAATGTATAACTTCACTTATTTTGTGTAAACAATGAAAGAAATGGAGAATTGAGAATTTATTTCACTGATGAATGTCCCCCCCACCTAAAAAAAACAAAACTCAACACCAGAAACCAAGGCCTCGAGTCTCCCCCTGTGGGCAGCACAAACACCTGGCGGTGGTTTCCAAATGACCCCAGAGGTTTAACAGTGGGCTTAGTTAAGTAAGCACAAGCCCCTCAGAGCAGCTGCAGAAACCCAAACCGAAGGCCAGCGCTCTGCTAACGCTCTCTCTGCACCACATCGGCACCATTAGCATTCTGGAAGTCCCTGGGTGAGTGGGTGTGAGTTAGAAAAAACAAGTATTTCCCCGCGATCTAGATCTAAACGGTCTACACACTCACAATGTTTGAAATTCGGGCCACTTAAAACATTGAACTATTCTACTTATTTTGAAACTGCAGACAGAACTGGAAACATGAAATGTCAGGCTAAAAATGGGGTGCTGCATATTTTCCACTCACCTACTTCCGAGTCTGCCCCCTGTGAGTGAGCCACGCACAAATGCTGGCCACCCGCCACGCCCAGGACACCCAGCGCGGGGTGCTCTCGCGTGGGTCTTCCCGAGGGTTCTGTGGAGCCGCACCGGCTGGCGTCTGTCCTGTACCTGCAGCTGGGCCCTAAAACTGCAGGTCAGCCCTCGGAACATACCCCACTCGACACGTCAGACTGCGGAGAGGTACAGGTGATGTCACTCACCTCCACCTCGGGCAGCTGCCGCCCGAGGACAGTAGGGCATTCACCGCGCGCGCTCACACGTTCGGTTAGCAGTGAGACGATCGAGACCACCTTCATGAGATCCGGAGTCACTTTAAACAGCTGAAATTTAGAAGCAGTAATGAACTGGGAACACTTGAAATAAAATATTTCATAAAGTATTACATAATAATTGAGCCACGGCCGATTTCTTATAATGTAAGAAATTCAACTCAGCTTCGAACACTGCTGAAGAGTCACTAAAAACCTTTTATTGGGAATAAAACACAGGAATCTCCTATAAGTGGGCTGCACGTAGGTGAGGAGCAGTTATTTTAAAAGTTCCCAACTTTCCAGAGGTTTGGATGCCGAGCTCACGTGGCCACCGTCCTCAGAAGGTCCAGTGATCGGTGGGACCAGGTGTGGTCAGGGACAGAGCTGCGGGAGCGTGCAGCCTGGAACCGAGAGCCTGGCAGAGCTCAGAGCTTGTGACCACGCATGTGGATGGGCAGCAAAAACATGAGCTCGAAAGTAGTTCTAATGTGGGGACCAGTCTGCGTGGGGTTTTGGAAAATGGTGCCGGGATAAAGGACCAGGACAAGGCGGGTTACGGACAGGGGTCCCACTTTCAAATGCAGAGGCTCACAGAGCGAAGGGCAGGAGGCCAGGGTTCTGCGTCCAGAGAGTGAGCGTGCGGAGCCCCACACCCCCGAGTGCAGGGCTGCGTCCCAGGTGCAGACTGGGTGAATGCGAAGTAAGTGATGGACCAGTGAGATGGTGAGGAGGTGGCGGAAGGGCCCCGGGCATGAGCGAGGAAGGCAACCACATCTTCACAGGAAACCGAGTCAGAACCGGCAGGGAGACAGGCTTCGTGCCAGGATGGCAGCAAACGGCCCTCCCTGAACTCGCTGTGTCTCCTGTCCACGATAGTCGGGGGCCGACCACCAGACACCAGCAGCTGGGAGGCACAAAGGGTCACAAAGTCGGGGGGTCAGGCAGGAGGCTGGAATAATTCGCATCTGCTTACTTATAAAGTAGGTAGTGCTTGCTGTCCATCCTTGGAAATGACTGTAACTCCCAATCCATGACCCCACACGCATCCTAACCACACAGCCCGTAACTAAACCACCACGGAGGAGTCAGCCAGCTAGAGGAGTGGTGTCCCCAGCACAGTGTGGAAGCTCCACAGCTGGTCTGGGACTGCAAGTGCGAGTTCCAGTCAGGTCTGGCCAGAGCCCTGACAGAGAGAGGTGTGTACATATAAAAACGGAAGAATTTGCTCATGGCGTTGCGGTGAAGATAAACCATGTGCTCCATGAACAACAGGTCTCTCCCAGCAAAGTGAAGCAGACGACACAGGAAATTATCTGAAAATCCTCCCCGCAGTTACTCACCTCAGTGAGACGGCTTTTCCCTCCTCTCCAATGATGGAAGTAACTGTCCTTCCCTTCACTTCTACGTGAACCCCTTAGGCAAAACTCAGTATTTCGTTGTTTCTAGCCTCTTAGTGTGGTCTTTCTTTGTGCCTAAAAATGAGTCAACATTTCCAATATTACACATGAGCCATGGACAGCTGATCCCGCACCACCATGAGGGGACCCCAATCTTCCCTGTGAGAGACAGGTCTGCATTGCTCAGTTCAGGTTCAAGAACCCCCACACTGTTTTCCAAAGGAGCCACCCACGATTACAACCGCATCACCACTGCAAACACTCCCCAACGCCCCACTGTCCCTGGGCGCTGAGGTCTGCGCATCAGCTTGGCCTGTGGGTTCCAGGGGAGCTCCATGGTTCTGGTGCCGGGTGGACCCCTATCTCCTCGCGCTCATCTCCCCATCTGAACCCCTCCGTACTTAGACCCTGGGTCTTGTAAGTCTAGCTACAACCGGCGGAGCCCAGGGTGGCCGCTTACCGCTGCTGGAAAACTTCCACCTCAGTTCCCACGCGCGCGGCCCCGCAGGTCCCTGGCTCCGGCTGTAACTGAGGCTGGGCACTGGGCGCACTCCGGAGCGCCGGACCACGTACATCGAGGAAGAAATCATCTGTAAGATGGAGGGGATATTTCCCAAATTAACATGGTCTGACCGGCGCTCAGAGCACCCTGGTTAGAGGTCCACCCCTTCCCGCCCGGCCTCCGCAGTTGCCCTGGCTGGTACCCTGGAGCGACCGCCTCGCCCCTCCTGCCCTCGTTCCCGTGGCCCTACAGCACGCAAACGGCGCCTCTGCTCGCCAGTGCTCCTTGGCAACTCCAAAGGACTCACTACCTCGCCCTCCCGCGGTTCCCGGCGGCAGCCCCGGACCCCTCCTACGGGGTGGGTGGCTAGCACAGGAGTGGAGATTAAGGGGAGAACAGGGTTCCCCATAAAAGCCGGGCTGCTCACTCTTCTCTCCCCGGCGCCCCTGGCCGCACGCACTTAGCTTCCACCAAAGCGCACCGGTGCTAAAGCCACGTCGGCAGTACTCGAAGTGCGCCCTGATTCCTCCTGCCCCCCCAACCACTTTCTTTGTCAAGAACGTGGGTATTCGGTCTGACATCCGACTTCGTTTGGAAGGGGCTGGACTGAATGGCCCGAATAGTTTAGTTTCCACCCCTTGGATACAAGCTAAGATGCAGTTGGACCTGGAAGAAGAGCTGGTAGGTGCCCGAAGCCATTACGGCTCCAAAGGCTGAACACCTCTCTTATGCATTTCTCCCTGCCCCAGATAAGGGAAAAGCTCGGGTTCCCTGCCACCCTCCCCCCCCACCCCCCCAGACCACAGCACCAGCCCAGACCCGGGCACCTGCTGTCCCCCAACACCATAGCGCAAACGAGCCTGAGCCTCTGGAGGACGGGAGAGGAGAAAGCTCGCTCCTTGGTCGACCCTCCCGCGCTGGAACCGACCTGCCCACGCAGCAGGCTCCCAGGCCCTGGAACCTCGGTGGCCGTGCTCACAGAAAACCGAGGCCGAGCCCGAGCCGTGCCCGCACCGCTCAGCGTCCCCCGGCTAGTCCCGCACCATGCGGCTCACACCGCCTGCTCGTGGGAGAAGCCCCAAGGCTCCCGGCGCAGCGAGAGGCGCCCCGGCTGGAGGGCCCCGGCCGTGCTGGCCCCGGAGTCCTTCAGCTGCTTGACGAGCACGAAGAGCAGGAGGAAGAGCAAGAACAGCAGGAAGAAGAAGAGCGCCAGGTAGACCAGGAAGTTGAGCTCCCACTCCATGCCGGAGGCGCCGCGCTCAGTGGCCGTGCGCGCCGCGCCAGGTGCAGCGGGCGGGTAGGCGCGCCCGCGCTCCCACCTCCGGGCTCCGCCAGCTGGGGAGCGCCCGGGAGCCGGTGCGGCCCCTGCCCGACTCCCGACTCCCTCGCTGCGGCAGGAGCCACCTCTCCGGAACGCCCGGACCGGCGAGGACTCTCCTAGGAGCAGACTTAAATGGTTGGGACAGTGGGGAGAGGCCCCAGCTCAGCCTCCCAGAGGGTGTCGGGGCTGGTGTTTTGCAAATAATCATCAGATCCACCCCCTAACTCCAGGGGGATCTCTAGCCTCCTCTCTTGCTATTCATTTCTTTCATTAGGTTTCCCCGGTCCTGGCTTTCCCAAAGAACAGGTGATGCTCTGGCCAGAGACCCAAAAGAATTGAAGGGGACACTGAGGGCGGGCTGACCAGGCTGTTGGGGGGCAGGAGGGGAGGGACGCGGGGTGGGGGTGAATTCCGGCCGCAGCCACCTTGCTCGTCAGTGGCGGCGGCGCTCGGCTTAAAGCCCACTTTCCGGCAGACAGCAGCAGGCCGCTCAGAAACGCGTGATGGCAAAGCGTGGTAAGAAAGTTACACTGCACAGAGCTTCCCAACGCTGACTTGAAATGGTTTCTTTGGAGGACAGCAAAAACAAAACACGACAAACACCTTCCTTAAAATGCTCCTTCAAGTCCCTGACAGCCCTCTGAAGATCGCCCATAGGGTGCAGCTTTGAGAGAAGCCGGTTTACTCACTGCTGTGTGACAAATCACCCCCACACTTAGTGGCTTACAGCTACGTCACCACTGGTCATCTCTCGCAGCTCCTGTGGGTAAGAGGTGAGGAGCACCCAGAGGGGTGATTCTGGTTTGGGGTTTCTCATGATGTCAGATGTCAGTGGGGCCCCAGCCGCCTGGAGCAGGAGGACCTGGAGTTTGCAGGGCAGCAGGCAGTGCTGGCTGCTGGGGAGGCTCAGTTCCTTCCCCGGAGGGCCCCACCCCAGAGCTGCAGCGCCCTGTGCGGCTGCTCCCAAAGTCCCACACCATGCTTCTGCAACGTCCTTCTCGTCACCCAGGTCATCCCTGCTCACTGGAGGGGTCCAAGGACAAGAACACTTCATTAGTGGGAGGGGGATCACTGGAGCCATCCAAGAGTCTGGCTGTCAAAGCTGCCAATGCAGCGGGTTCTGGTCGCTCTCTCTGTGGGTCCCCAACTGCCTGTCATTCTTTACATGTGAAGACCCAGGCAAAGCCTGGGGCTGAGTTTGGGGTCAAAGGCCCGACACACACATCCCAGATTACTGAGCGGGCTGCCTGTGAGCCATGGCTGCTCCAGGGATGGCCAGGGGTCCCCAGAAACAGGATGGTGCGGACTGGGCTGGTGCTGGTGTCTCGTCAGGGGGCACATCTGCTGACTGCCTCTTAGTCCCGGCCCTCGTAACACACCTTGCTGACCTTTCCTAGGGTTGGTTGTGAGGACAGGAAACAAGTGGGGTGTTGAATGAGAACGTTTCGCCAGGAGAATGGTAGGTACTACTAGCGTTACTACACAAAATTTCAGGTCCTAGGCTCTCCACCCAGCGTCTTACTGTGTGAGGGTCTCTCTCTCTCTCTCTCTCTCTCTCTCTCTCTCTCTCACACACACACACACACACACACACACACACAAATTTCAGTGGTACGCTGGAGCTGGCTCATAAATTTTTCCAAAAATGTTGCAAGCCATTGTTAAAATAAAGCTATTATTAAACATTAAATCAGATAAACTTATAATTAAATTATACCAACAACAAAAGTGATACTCAAAACTCATCACTCCCTAACTATTTTAGGGCACATCACTGTCATCTCTGCCCTGGAGGGGAGTGTGTCTGCCGGAGCTGTGTGGCTGAAGCATTCTTAGTCACACCCAGGCAGACACTGTGGCTCAGGCTGGCAGGGAACAGACCCGGGCCCCAGCCCCGCACGCTCTACCCTGCACTGTGCCGTACAGGGCTGCTGCTGGGCTTGCAGCTCTTCAGTGTGCGCGTTTTCACACGCACAGGGTTAGAGTTTTGATGGGTGTAGCATAGAAACCCACCCTCGTTTTCTCCACACGACTACCCTGCTCTCCCGAAACCACTTACTCAGAGAATAACTCTTCTTTCCTACATTTCTCTTGTCTGTTCACCCTCCTGTGCCCTTAGGCCAGAGGTCCCGAGGGTGTATGAAGATTTCCTGAAGGGCTGGTGGCCATGGTGAGCCGTGTGGTCAGATCCAGATCTTCAACTTCCAAGTACTTTTCCCCCAAATCATCAAGGGTGCCCCTCTCCCTCCCTCTCTCTCTAAATAGACTTTATATTAAAGAGCAGTTTTAAATACACAGCAAAATGGAGTGGAAAGTAGAGTCCCCACACACCCACAGCTGCCCCGCTCCCTATCCACGTCCCCACCAGAGTGCTGCACCAGCTACAACCGGCAAGCGTGCACGGACACACCGGTATCAACCAAAGTCCGTGCGGTACCTTGGGGTCACTCTCGTACATTCTGCGGTTTGGACACAGGCACGATACGTGTGCAGCACTGTGGTATCGCACGGAAGAGTTTCCCTCTCCTCAAAGTCCTCCGTGCCCTGCCTCCCCAGCCCCCGACCCTGACCCTTTCGCTGTGTCCCTAGGTTTGGGCTGTCCAGAAGGCCATGTAGTGGGAATCACGAGTGTGCAGCCTAGCCACGCTGGCTTCTGTCACCCAGTCACACGTTAAGGGTCTGTGTGCATGCTCCCGTTTCCAAATGTCTCCACTCTGATGAGAAAGACCTGTCTCTTGCTTGATCCTAGTGTTAACAGTGCCCACTGCCAAACTAAGAAACACTCTTCTGACCAATCCCTTTGAGAGAGGGACCGCGACACGTCCTCTCCGCCCCTCTCTTTAAGAGATGCAGTTTACTGTCTAGGCAGCAAGAAACCACCCTCCTGCCTGCCGAGTGGGGCTCTGTCCCTGCCCCAACAGGCGGCCAGCCATGAGCCAGATCAAAAACGGGGGGGCTTCGGCTCCTGTCAGCCTCACAAGTGCCAAGGGCTCCTTCTGTCCCAGAGCATCACCCCACTGCTAGGAGCAGCCCCTGCTGTTACACAGTCCAATGAAGTGGTCCCTGTCCCCTCTCATGCCCCCGCTGCTCCACCTGGTGGGGCCCGAGGCCCAAACCCCTCTCACTGAGCACAGGAGCCTGAGAGGCCCCGGGCGCCCCATTGCTGGCCATGGATGGAAACTCCCCGTAACTCCAGCTTTAGGCCCCTCCGTGTGCAGTCCAGGTATCTGTGCCAACTAACAGGCTGGCAATAACAGCTTATTAAATACCTACATTATGCTGTTCTAATCAAATGTAGAGGATATATTTGAGTCCCTCCAAAAAGCAGCACAATGAGATTGCAAAAAAGACTTTACACACACAAGACTATTGCATTAGGATAACAGTCCACCCTAATGAAGTGGGACTAGAAACAGGAGCTGACAGAAAAAAAGGAATATGAAATTTCTGTTAGAGTGGAGCTTAATTAGTCAATTAATTTTTAGAGAGAAGGGAGGGAGGCAGAGGAGGAGGGAAATATTGATGTGTGAGAGAAACATCACTTGGTTGCCTCTTGCATGCCCACAACCGGGAACCTGGCCTGCACCCCAGGCATGTGCCGACTGGGAATCGAACTGGCAACCTTTTGGTTCACAGGACGGAGCTCAGTCCATTGCGCCACACCAGCCAGGGCAGGAGCTTGTTCACTGATGTTTTAAATGGATGATGATGAGATCAAATCACTGTGGTACTCACACCAATGAAGAGTGATAAAATAGCTTTATTTTAAAATATAGATATTTGCAATATGCCATAACGAATTCCTCTGCTACTACTTAAATTCCTAATAAAAATTTTAGATGCCCATTTAAAATATTTTAGGGGGAATACAGTTTTTCTAAAAGCTTTCAGGAAAAGTGTGAACAAAAACATCCTAAAATGCATGCTGGACCGCTGGCTTTCTTACACCCTCACCTGCCCTGCGTCCTCTCCCCTGGTGGGGGTTCCCCACGTGCAGTTGCATGTCAGATGGCTAGGTGTGCCGTGGGGCTGCTGGGGGTCTGCACAGCCCCTCAATTCCGGACAAACCTCTTGATGCGTCTTCACCAGCAGCCCAGCTTGAAGGTGCTTGGTGCTCCACGGTGCCACACCATGGTGGCCTTCACATGACTGGAGATGGTGGAAACGCCATCTGTCCTTCTGGAGAAGGCTTAGGAGCTATTTTGAGTGAAGAAGGTAGTTTCGTTAAAATTTTACATAATGTGTATAATGTTGGCAAAGATTCTGGAAGAGAATTTTATTGAACAGTTTTCTCATAACAAGGATGTATGGTAAAATGAAATTTTCCAATTTAAAGATTGAAGGTACTTGATGATTTCTTTCAGAAAACCTGAAGCCTCGAACTTGAAGTCTGTCCCAATTATTTTACAGGGTTTTTTTTTTCAATTAATCATCTTCTTGTTAGACACGGCTCCTCTTCCAAAGAGAAGAAAACATCCAATTAATACATGTCTGATCTTTGGCAAGTTATCGTACTTATCTAAGCATGAAAACCCTCATGTACTCAGGATTTCTGAAAAATTAAACGTCTGGAAGTAGCTGTGAATGGTGCCTGAGGCACAGCAGGAATGCGAGGTGACTGGGAAGGTGACTTTGACTAGGGAGCATGAGGTGGGCCTGCGGCCGCAGACGTGAGCCCCGTCTTCATCCTGTCCTGGCTCCTCTCCAGTGTCCCACAGTTGCTGAGCGCCTGCCGTGTGCGGGGGAGCAGAGGAGGAGCAGCCCAAGCTCTGCTGCCTGAGCCGGCCAGATACAGCCAGCAAGCAGAGCCCCAGGAGTGCCTGCCACCGACAGTCCCGGGGCACCGGGTGCTCGGCCAGCCTGCGGTTTCAGGGGAGACTTCTTGCTTTCTCCAAGCTCACGTGAGGAATGGTGAGGAGGTAGCCAGACAGAAAATGCAGGGGGAGTATTTCAGGCTGGGGGAGAACCCCAATGAAAATGCCTGGAGGTGAGAGAGAACCTGGCGCCTTTGAGTAACTGGAAATTACTCAGTGAAGCTGAAGGCTAGGTAAAGACAGAGGCGCTGACAGACGGGACCGGAAATAAACAGGGACTAGATCGCACGAGACCCTGCAAACCACAGTGTCGGGCTTGTACTTTGTCCTAAAAGCAATGGCGAGTCGCGGAGGGGCTGTGTGTAAAGCAGCAGGTTAGGTCTGTGTTTTAGGGCATCAGACAGAGCGTGGAAAATGAGTGAAGAGGGCAGGACCGGAGTCTGGGGGCCAAGGTGGTGGCCGATACAACAATTTATGCTCAAGAGGACGGTGGCCTGAGTGGTGGCCGTGGCGATGGGACTGGAGCAAGCAGACGGGTGGGGGTTTAGTAGGCGGCCTCCTCCAGACCTGGTGCTTTAGGAGACGGGGTGGGGGTGGTGACAAAGGGGTCAATAACCATGCCCCGGCTTACGGGCTCCGGAGGTGCTCCTACTCGCCAGAGGCGGCCTAGGGCAGGACAAACTGGGGAGGAAGACAGTAAGAGCAAACTAGAAATGCCCGCAGAACACCTGGGGACATCCAGAGTCTGGAGGGGCCGAGCGGGGCGACACATCTGGGGGGAATCAGCACATAGCTGGTAACCGAAACCACAGATGTGGAAGACCAGGGAGAGCACATAAAGAGGGACATTTTCTGGGACAGAAACCCATGGAACTCTGCCACTTGGAAGGTCACTGAAGAAAAGGGATCCCACAAGGGCCTGAAAAGGGACGACCAGACCAGTAGAGAAAGCCAAGGAGCTGGAAGTCACCAGTCAGGAGAGTGTTTCAAGAAGGTCATGCAAGTCCCAGGAAAGAATCTCAAGAAGGTAAATAGTATCAGCTGATATTAAAAAGTCAAGTAAGAGACTGAGTTATCACTTTAACAAGGAAGTATATAAGTCCATCTAAATCCCCCCTCCACCCACACATGCACGGTAGGCTGTAACTCCTCAAACAATAGGTGAGTGAGTGTCCCTCTGAGCCCACGGAGGCCGCTGTCTGGCTCCCTTCTCTCCATACCTGCCCTCTGGGGGGCGCTGCACCCCCACAACCCTGCCACACACACATACCCCAGTGCAACAGGAGAGAAAACAGGCCAGGTGGGACTCCAAGCTCTGCGACGCCAAGGCTAGACCCGCCTCACTGGGACCACGAGTCTACCTGTTGTTCCCAAAGGAACTTAAATGACCATTTTATGTGTAAATTTTGGAGATGAAATGCTAACATGACCACGTGAAATTATAAACTTTAATTCTCATCTCCCACAGTCGACCTCTGACAATTCAGGAAAGGAGGTCGTGGACTATGCATCTTAGTGTCTCTGCACTTTTACTACTAGCTTTGGCTGCAGGCAGTGCCATCTGGACAGAGAACACACTAAAAGTACGCACAGCCTAATTTCCTTGCTATTTCTAAGTGATCAGACATTATTTATTAAGGAAAATGCGGTTGGAAAGGTTTACTGCAAAGAAAATGACTGACCTATTTCAAAAGTCCAAGTATAACTCAGAAATGCAAATGTATAAAAGGTCTGACTGGGTAAGGGTTTTAGTGTATAAAAATTTTACATTTTATTTTTTTCACACCTTTAAAACATATGGTTTGGTTAAAAGAAATAGAATTATTTAGATAGCACAAGAATGTCAGATTGTATGACTCATATCCTACCTAAATTTCCTCTAACAGATGAGTAATCTAACTTTATCCAGATCAGCCCCACAATTGGATACAGTTACGGGTTTGAAATAGGAGTTGCTCGTGTGGTTCCAATGCCTTTGGAGTACAATGTAATCATCCCGTTATTTCAATAAAACACTGAAACCCGCCCTGGCCAGGCGGCTCAGCTGGTAGGGTGCTGTCCAGACACGCCAAGGCTGTGGGATCCATCCCTGGTCAGGGACACACAAGAATCGGCCGGTGAAGGCACAATAAGTAGAACAACAAACTGCTGTTTCTCTCCCTCTCTCTCTCAAAATCAGTAAAAAAAACAACTATGCAGATAATCTCTAATGGTCTCCATCACCAAGGAAGCACCAGTAACCAGCTTCCATCCTGAAGAGAACCAGAAGTTCCCCAAGTTCTAAAAATGTAAAGATGTAGATGACGAGCCTGACAGGGACTGCAAGCAAAATTCTGACACAGATTCTCGAACAGATGGTCTGCGAGCGTTCAGAAACGTAAGAGGTGACCACGAGGAGCCAGCACAGGCTCGGTACCAACAAATTTTGCCAGGTAATCCAACGCCCTAGCAAAATGGGTTGTTGATAGGTCAATAGACTACAAAGCTGGTGTAATACACTCAGGGAGCCTAAAGAGGTGAAACAATTGAATTATTTAGCCACAATAGAGTATGCAGGCATTCTGTTTACGATGATATGATTTGCCATGACTTTGCACGGTCAATCATTCAATGAGTGTGTACGGAGCTCTTACTCTGCGCCTGGCTCTGTGCTGAGGACCGTAACCACCTCCTTTAACACAGCCACACCTGTGGGGTAGAAGCCGTGATGACCAAGAGGCAGCTGAGCGTGGCCTCCACACACAGACGGCATCCATTCGAGTCCTGCCTCTGGCTCTTGATGGCTGTGACCTTGGGGAAGTCTCCTGAGCTGGTCCCTTGCTCACCTGTAAATGTGAGCAAGGACGGTGGTGGTGGTCACCTTGTCAAGGGCGGTGAGGAAGTGAGCTGACCTGTGTAGACCCTTGGAAAGTGCCCGGCACAGAAGTGCTAAGGAGAGTCCGCTCCCACAACTCCATCGAGGGGGATGGTGCGGACAAGCCGCCACAGGCTCCAAGCCAGCACCCACACTGCACACCCACCACGAAGGCTGCATCTTAAAAAATAAGCGACATTCTTAGATGACCTCGAAGAACCCACCACTTCTGAACCCACCACTTCTGTTCGAACCAGGTGTCTGGGAAGCTATTTCTGGCTCCTGTGCTTCCTAGAGGCCAGGAAAGCGACTTAGGAAACTGGGTTTGCAAATGGAAAAGCTACACAGCCTTTGCATTTAAAAGACACATTGTTACATCTATGCAGAGTGACTGGTGCTGGCCTCACTTAATAAAGACTACTGGACCAGAGGAAACCTAGTACAAACCGAAGCTGATGTTTACCATTGCTAAACATGGGCTGAATGAAGCCTGTGTGTCGCATTTCAGAGAGGCACACGCCTTGGCCAAGGTTACCCAGCTAGGAGGCTGCAGAGCTGGAACATAAACCAAGCCGCTGGCTGCGGAGCCTGGGCTCTTCACCCACTGAAGTCCCACTCAGGATACCACGTCCAGGTACATGAAGTCTTTGCCAAAGAGCAACCTTGCTCGCAGCCTAGCCAATCATATTGAAGCCTGAGGTCCCCTACCCAACCCTCCACCCCCACAGTCTCAGGCTGCCTGAAATGACTCCCCATCTGATCATCAGACCCGCCCCTCCCAGGCGATGCCATCTGCAGGGCGACCTCTGAGTCTCCTGCCCGGTGTCATGCCTCTTTGTGGCACTTACCACTGCCAGGGGTCACTCAGTTGCTTCAGTATGGTAAACTGGTTACCGTACTGCCCACCAGTCTCTACAGCATAAGCTTCAAGGACACCAGCTATTCTGTTTACTGCATTGTCCCTGTGCTTGGAGCAGGGCCTGGCCCACAGTGGGGCCCCAGAAAATATTGATGCAAGTGACTGGATTCCTTCAGATTTTCACCTGTTACATACACAGTGTGACTTTTATCAGCAATATCAGAAACAATAATTAAAGAAAAATGCCACCATCAGACACAATATGTAATCTCTATTAAGTTCAACCTACCCTTGGGTCCCTGTTTATGAGTGACATTGAAATTTCTTTTTACAGATAAGTGCTCATAACTGAGATTTCAACATGCATTCTTCCTTTTCAGATAGCATTATCAGATCAGATAAAAAAAAAGTCCATTGCTGAATGGAACTTTGTCAACAACTTTGAAAACACTACCATTTCATACTCAGTTTTAGTTGTTTTTTTTTTAAAGTAACAGCAAGGTTGGCCGAGGCCTTTCCATTTGCACAATAGGATCCATCTCCCTGCATTTTACGTTCCCAGAGGTCTGGCTAACTCCAGCCAGACCCTGGGGATACAGCTCACGCTCCCCTTTCAGGCAGCCTCCTGGAGGTCCGTAAACGCTTTCCCGGTCACTAAAGAGAGCACCCTTCCGCAGTACAGACCTCGCATTTCAAATTCCTTCACAAAACCTTTCACCAGCACTCTGATGAACTCAGAGGCTGCAAAAAGTTCAAATGGAGATTCTCTTTGCACAGCCACCAACATGGGACGACACCAGTGGAACACGAGCCCCGGAAGGACGCTAGAAACTGCACTCGCCTCCCACACCCCACACACGTTCCACCCTGGTTTCTGGGCGTCAGGGGCCTGGGCGCCGACGGGCGGGCCTGCTTCAGGGCCCGTTTTCTGGCTGCCTCTGAAGATGTCTGCCAGGGCTGGCTGCAAGCTCAACTTGGGGGCTGTTTGCAAACCCACCTCGGTGTGTCAGCTGCCTTCGGTGCCGGGTGGGCTGTGGCCCGTGGGCTTCGAGGAACCCTTAGTTCCTCGCCACCTGGGCCCCCCAACCCAGAAACTTGCATCACTAAAGCCAACAAGGGAGAGAATCTTCTAGCAAGATGGCAGTCAGTCTCTTGTAATCTGACCCAGAGGTGTCACCCTCTCAATGCTGAGAGCTATTGGCTACAGGCAGGTCACTCCAAGGGGTAGGACCACACGGGCCCCAAACACTGGGCAGCGGGCACCTTAGGGGCTACCCACCCCTGAGGTGCTCTCTCAAAACACCACTACATGGCTTGTGAGAGCCATGCCCACAGGACACCACCTGTCACCTCACTAGACAGCCAGCGTCGCTCAGCAGGCGCCCACGCCTGCTGAAGCTGCTGCTGCTGAAACAACCTGGGCCTCCCTCCCCAGGCAACTCGGGGGATGAAGCAGAGATCTTTCCTCTTGGATCGTCAGCATGAGCAAGAGCCACTCAGCGAGACAGACACAGCATCCCCTAACTCGGGGACGGAAGGAGAGCTGCCGAGGTGGCACCGACGACACACTCTGTGAGCGCTCTCAACCGAGCGCCCGCGCCACTCGTGCGTGCACAGCTCCTCCCGCTGAGCCCGGAGAGCTCAGCGCCGTCTCACCCGGGCCTGCGCATGGCTCCGGGCCCAGGTGGCCCTGCTGGCGTGGCTCTGCATTACTGGGCCCGCCTCCTGACCGCACCGCAGCTGCCTGCGAAGTCGGAGCATGAGGAGCTGAGTGTGGGCGGTCTGAGAGCGGCGACTTTCTTTTCTGCAAGGCGGACACTTGAGAGAGGAGGGAAAGGTCCTCACAGAGGGGCCCAGCTGGTTCGGGGCTACGGCGAATGTCCCCTTGGCACAGCAGCGAGAAGAAGCAGTGTATGAAATGAACATGGTCCCTTTAAAGTGTTTCTGTGTGAGTATAGTTGGTACACGACACAGCTATGTTGGCTTCAGGTGTGCCATGTAGTGACAGGACACCCTGGCACCTCGCAATGCAGTCGCCCCACTAACGCCAGTGATCCTCTGTCACCGTGTCAACCTACCACCCTAGCACTGACTATAGTCCCCTCCCCTTCTCTCCATGCCCTGAAGGCAGCCCTCTGGGACCGACTGCCTGCCTGGAGTGAGTCCCGCGCCTGCAACGTCCCACCTGTACGGCCCTCGGCAGACTCTGGGGTCCTGGGCTCTCCCAGCTGTGAAACAGTGACTTTGCGTCCACTGTCGGGCCATCATCGGGGCTAACTCTGCTAAGTGCTCGAGTCAGGGCCTAATGTGCACTCAGTGCACGTGCTTGTTTGCTGAAGGAGAGAGTCGGGCTCAGGGCTCACTTCCTGCGACCTCCAGCTTCAGGTCCAGCACCTGGTCAGCTGGAAAACGGGAACCGCTGTCCACACACTCGCCACGAACCGGGCAAACCGAGAACCAGCAGCTTCTCTCAGACCTGTCACAGGAGTGAGGCTGTAGGGCAGACACCGCCACAGGCTTTGTGGGCAGGGGTGAGGCAGAAACTCGGCAGGGCAGGAGGTCACAAACAGACAGCTCCCCAGGAACCAGCCTCGGAGGAAACCCACGCGGCGATGGACTGGCCGCTGGAGGCTCCTCAGACATGCCTGAGAGTCACAGCTCCAGCTGGGGGGACTAGGAGGGTGGCTCCCACCCTCCCTTGAGCTTCACCCCAGAAGCTCTATCAGGCTCTCGCAGTGAAGCCTGAGGGAAACCTCTCCTCTCTCTTCTGGCAAAGGTGGGGGAGAGCCTCCATTCTGATACAGGGCCAGAACACCCTGTTCCTCTTAAGGAGACCTCTTCAAGAGAATCTATTTCACCAGGGCCCAACAGATGGGGTTTTACCAGAGCCTCCCTGACCTGGAGGAAGAGGAAGACCCAGCCTTATCTCTACCCACCCCTACGCCCCCGAACTTCCTGTCTCAACCTCAGGAGGCTGGGGCAGGAGACTAAGAACCACTTGTAAAGGTCACAGCCCAGGGGCCCAGCTCACTAAACGCCCGAGAGCAAATCTCATCACGAAGGGCCCACAACCCAGTTCATTTCCTCCTGTGAGTAACGTCTGGTTTCAACAGAACGACGCGAGGCACACTAACAGACAAAAAATACCGTTCAAAAGGACAGAGCCAACATCAGAACTAGGCTGAGATATGGCAAGAATGTTGGAATGATTGCACCAGGTGTTTTTTAGTATAAACATGTCCAATGCAGTAACAGGAAAACATCAAATATACTTATTCCCCCCCAAAATTATTTGTTGTTTATCTGAAATTCAGTTGCAACTTGGCCTCCTGAACTTTATCTGGCAGTCTGGATTTGTTTCCTATCACTGCTGTGACGCACGTCATCAACCACATGGCCCAGGTGACAGAAACCTGCTATCTCACAGTTCTGGAGGTCAGGGGGACGTGCACTGGGGAGGTGCTGGGGGAGAGCCCCTTCCCTCCTCTCCTCCAGGCCGCCCGCATTCCTCGGTCTGTGCGCCTTCTCCCCTCCCCGCCCTCCGCTCTGCCCTCCCAGCCCCCCTCTCTCCCCCTCTCGATGTCTCTAACTGCTGCTGCCTCCTTCACCTTATAATTACATTGGGTCCAAGTGGGAAGATTATTCTTCCTGCCTCAAATTTTTTAAGCACATCTGCACAGTAACTTTTGCCTTACAAGTTTGTTTTTTTTAAATAAAAATTCCTGGGATTAGGGTGAGAACATCTCTTGGGAGGAGGCATTTTTCTGTCTATAACACACCCTATAATGGTTACTTGAGTTACAATGAGTTTAACCCACAGTGACAAATTCTACTTTTATTATTTATAATTCTATTTAAGATAGGATTTTGTTTGTGGAAACTAACTGGCACAGAACTTTTCTGGAACATACTGTTTAGACATCAAATCACGTAATTTCCTATAGATTTTCATCAGTGAGCGTGAATCTTCTTTTTACCCCTGAGAACAGATGACAAGACTTCAGTCGTGTGCCTGAGAGACAGCCACTTGCCTAACTTCCCATGTCCAGGGTTATCTGTGTGTCACGCCAGCCTGGGTGTAGAGGAAATCAAATGCACCCGCCTCTCTCCCTCCCTCATTTTGTTGTAAGGCCAACATCGGTCACTTTTTGTTCATCCAAACATATAGGAAAAGCTTAATAGTAATAATATGAGAGATCATATACAGATTCCTGAGCATAGCAAATAAGAACGAAAGGGGAAGCTCCTTTCACGATTCAGCAGAAACGAGACATGGAGTTTGGTAATCGCGGTTGCTACAAAGGCTAAGAAGACACGTATCACTGCACTCTAGAAGTGCACGGCGTCAGAACCCTTTTGGACACACTTAGCAAAAGGCCAATTCGAAGGTGATGGTTCACTCACGGGGAAGCCCTGGAACCGGGGCCCCCGTCTCCCTCCACTTGTCTCCTCATTTCTCAGTTCTGCTGGCCTGTCTCTGACTTCAAATTCAAACAGGTTCTCTCCATGTGGTGGCATGATGGCCCCTGACCGTTCCCCACCTTGCCTGGTCCTTCAGGGGGACAATCCTTGAGAAGAAAGGAGCTATTTTCTCCCAGAGTCCACATGTCAAGGCTGATGGAAGAACTCTGTTTGGCCCTGCCTGGGCGAAGAGTGAAAGAAGAGACAGGAAGGGGCCCTGATGAGCAAGGCCCGGTCATACCACGTCTGCTCTTAACAGTAACCTGAGAATTACACGGGGTCAGAAAAGGGCATTTCTCCAGGAAACAGAAGGGCACTGGTCAAGGACAAAGCAACAATGTCCAATAAAGAGGACAGAAGGTGTATACTCAAATATTTTGGACAAAACCAGGTTATATTTCAACACATCATCCAGGTTAACACCCTAACTAAGGCTGATTATTTTAAAGAGCACATTGTACAACATTACCTGAGCCTCTTCTCAACCTTCAGAAACTTTTCCCCCCCGTAGGCATAAAACAAAGGTCCCTTCAGTGTTTCAAAAGTCTCTTACTGAAACCAAGGGGAAGTAAATCTATTGTATGATGGTGTGTAGATGTGAGTGGGGAGGGGTTATATACCTTCAGATGATCTTTAACAAGACGCTACAGCATTAAAATGACAACAACATAATAGTGAAGGTAGGAAAGAATGATGGGAGTTCTACAAAAGTGGGAGGAAAGCCCGGGCAAGGCAACCAAGAGGCAACCCTAGGAGAGCAAGCTGCCATGGGGGACTCGGGCAGTTTCCTGGAAAGCCCTGTGGAGCCGGAAGGGGAAGGAAACTAACATTTGAATAGCTGTCGTGTCCAGAACATCGTGTCAGGTGTTTTCATTCTGACCACTCAACAGAAACTACTGTTTCCCAACCTAGATACAGACGCTGAAGCTCAGAATCATTTAACTCACCCAAAGTCCATCTGAAGCCAAAGTCCATTCTTCCTCCACACCCAAGCTGCCTCGCAGGAAAGGGCAGCCTATTTCAGTAGAGGCTTATTTCATTTCTGAAGGGAAAGAGAAACCACCAAACACCCACTAGAAGAGCCCAAGTGTTTGAAAGATGAACTGAGCCAGTCCTGTTGTGACACTGTACTATAAACACGAACATATGTTGTCAAAGAACGCTCTGAACCCTGCAAGCCCGTGCTTACTCTGACAATCACCCACCCTTCTGAGCACATGGACGTGATTCCTGCGCACTTTCCTCCCCCTCAGCAAGGCCTGTCTCCGACCCTGTGAGCTCTGCGTCTCGGTTTTGGCTCACATTGCTGCTTCTGCTTGAAACACTTCTCTCTTCCTCCAGATGCTATTGCGGCTGCTCATCACGAAGGATTTAGTTACTGAAATGTCACCTCTACAGAGTGAGCCCTTCCTGCAGATACCCCTCTTAACACATTGCTACTGCTCACAAGTTTTCGTGTTTCACGCGCCATCTGTTAAGGACCACTCACGAATTTTCTTGTTTTTCACGCGCCATCTGTTCTGGACCTTAGATGTCAACACACTGTCTTGTCCACATCGAATGAAGCGATCTCATTGGTGGAAACCGTGCAGGTCAATCTACGAAAAACTATATAATTGCACGAACCCATAAAGCATTGCAGTTACATTGTATTTTGGTCATTTGAATAGTCTTCGTCTTCAACTTCCTGGTGCTTTTAGAAATGCCCCCTCTCAGAAAAAGGAAGGAAACCAACAAAACTGATACACTTCTGGAAGTATTTAACGATAATTGAGCAGATATTCCTAGTGAGATCGAAGATGCGGATGACTGTTTTGATGAGTCCAGAGATGATCTGTAGTTATGATGATTTAAATAACGTGCGGTCCCTGGTGTATGTCTTAGAGATTTGTATGTGGTACACAATGTGTTAAAATAGCGCCCCATTCTCAGATAGCACTTAGCATGTGAATGTGTTCTGTTCGTTCGCTCCTACTGCTTGTCTCTTCCAAACATAAATCCCTTGAGGAACAGGACCTTGTCCACCTGACTTCTGCAGCACTTGAGTTATCCTTAGGACACAGGAGGCCCTCACAAAGAAGGTCGGAAACTTACTGAGTCCATGCACTCTAAGGGGAAAGTGTATCCGCGGTAGGAAGAAAACAGTGAAAAGAGCAAAGTAACGGAATGCAGCCGGTGTGGGCGTCCCGGGGCCTGTCGCCCCTGCAGCACACACTTCAGTGCTGGTGCTCACGCCATGCCAGGCACTGCTCTAGGGGTTCCGCACGCATTCACTGGTCTTTATCCCTCGAAATAACACGCCTGCCACTGCCATTCTGCGGACGAGTAAAGTGAAGCACGTGGGAGAACTTGGCGAGGGCCACCGTGAGCCCATGGCAGGGTTAAATCTGCACCCAGGTGGCTGGAGCTCCTGCTTTTAAAACTGCTTGAAGCTGCCGCTCCCCAAAAAGCTCAGTGCCTGGCAGCACCGACACAGCAAGGTTCCTCTACGCCCATAAGAGTCAGTCTACCGGTTTAACCTAACGGGACAGACTGGAAGGCCTAACAGCACACTTCGCTTCAGTCCACGGGTAGTTACGACACCACTGGTTACGAAGTGGGACACCCTCAGCTCCTATCGCCCTCCCCAGGGCTCCGAGATTGCACCCCAGCTCACCTCCCGAGTCCCCCACTGTCCACCTCCGCCCGCTCCTGCCGGTGTTCCTGCCCCGCACGTGCTGCGCGCTCGGCCCCCGGCGGCGGCGGCCGCGCCTCACCGACCTCACCTGCACAGCAGCAGGGACGCCTGTCCGCCCGCCCCGCTACGACTGAGGGAAGGGTGCGGTGTGACAGCGCTGCGCTGGGGCCACTTTCTACCACCACTGCGTATTTCCGGGTCCCCTCCGCCGCTACACTTCACGACAAAAGACATACACCTTTGCCTCCGCAAACGCGCCCCGTTCAGCCGCCGGGTTTCGCGCGGCCACTTCCGTCGGCGCGGCCGGCTCCGAGCCTGCGCAGTGGCGCCGCGCGCCTCGGCTTCCGCACGTCCCGCCGCCGAGCCTTGATGACGTAAGCGCCAGCGCCGGCAGCGAGCCGGCCGCGCGTGGGGAGGCTCGGGTACCTTCCCTACGGGTTCCGCTGCCCGCGGCCCCGGGACCGCCATCATGAAGGAGACGCCGCTTTCAAACTGCGAGCGCCGCTTCCTCCTCCGCGCCATCGAGGAGAAGAAGGTACGTGGCCCCGGGCACTTGGGGCTGCGTGGGCGCTTGGGTGGCCCGGCCGCCTGCCCGCAGCTTTCTGGCCGGGGCTGTCGCTGGCCCCGGGGACCCCTGCGGGACGCTCGCTGCGTCCCCAGCCCCCCAGGTTTTATTTGGCTCCAGTGGGTTCTTTCCAGGGCTCGAGTCAGCCCAGCCACTGCCAGTGCCCCGGCTTGCAGTATCCGCTTGCCAGTGGGGGTGGGTGGGCGCCCAGGGCCCGGCTCAGAGCGGTCGCTCCCTACCTGTTGGTGAAGGAATAAGCCGATGGATCTTGTGCTTACAGCGCCTGGATGGCAGGCAAACCTATGATTACAGGAGCATCAAGATCTCATTTGGAACAGACTACGGGTGCTGTATTGTGGAACTTGGGAAAACAAGGTAACAAAGGATTCAAATTGGGTGCTCAATGGGGGGGAGTTTTAAAGAACCAATGACTCAGTTGTTTACAGGACAGCTAGGAAGTCCTGACGGTACTTTGTGTAGCTGCCAAAAGGAAGTCTATAGTTTCTTTAATCTTTACGTTTTTGATCAGAAGTATATTTCCTGTCCCATGGGTATCACATAGCTCTTGATTGCACAGAACCTTTCTGCTGTCTTGGCAGTGAATACACCCTACTTACCTCCTTTCCTGAGTGATGTGGGAACTTGGTTTTTAATATCCATGTGGAAGTTGTGAGGACATTGGTCTAGTAGTGCTGGTGAACGTGCCGTGGAAAAAACTCTTAAGAAATCTCAAGTTTTCATGCTGTCTTGTATCAATAGGTACTTGTTTTTTAGGAAAGCGAAATTAAGGTCATTGATTTTTTTTTTAAGAGGATCTATGAATGTATAGATGTATTTATGTATGTATCTATGATGTATTTATTTATATGTAAATACAAGGTTTTTTTTCTTGTTATCTCTGACTAGGCCAGCCTGCATCTTATTCCTGTATGTATTTTACTGTACTTTATACATAATATCAATCCCTACATCATGCTGAGTGTGTTAATACTCAGAGGAAGATTGAAACTTCATTAGTATTTGCTTTAGATTTTTTTAAATTGGAAAGGAAATATATTTAACCAACAAATTTGCATTTTATCTTTGCAGAGTTCTTGGACAGGTTTCCTGTGAACTTGTTTCTCCAAAACTCAATAGGGCAACAGAAGGGATTCTGTTTTTTAACCTTGAACTCTCTCAGATGGCTGCCCCAGCTTTTGAACCTGGCAGGTATCTAAATCATCTTCTTCAACTGACCGCTCTGACCCGAGGAGAACATAACTACAGCGAGGTACTGTTTTCACGCCTGGTGTGGCAGTTCATGACATCAGCCCATTCCTATCTTTACAGGCAGTCAGACCTTTTGGTGAAGCTGAATCGCCTCCTGGAAAGATGTCTCAGAAACTCCAAGTGCATAGACACGGAGTCCCTCTGTGTTGTTGCTGGAGAAAAGGTGGGGATGTGCCCAGAGTTCTTAATCTCAGGGCGAACGCTGTTGATTCGTGGGTCCCTGTGGCTGCACGTTAATGCTCAAGCTTAAAACATTCTATTCTGGTTCACCTCACTTCACATGCTCCTGAGTTGCCCCCCTAGAACTTTGTGTCATCTCTCTGTGAAGGCACAAAAAGCACTGTGAGAATAACAACTGGAATTTGTGTGAAATGTTTTATTCAAACAACTTGCGGCTTTTCATGTTTTATTTTCTTATGTTTTTTTAAGTGAGTTCATAGACGTGGGCAATGTTCTCCTTTTTTGTGGATGCAGAACTGAAGAACGGATTACACCCTTCTTTGGGACAGGGCCATTGACTCATTTAGGGCACACAGTGAGTCGGTAGCAGGCTGACCTGCAGATGGTCTTCCCAGTAAGTTGGCCGGCACGACAAGAGTAGAACTTGATTCTTCATCAGGGCATTTGGCCATCTTTTTGGCTCCAGAAGAGTCACCTAGCCTTTCCACATTCCGTGCTTGAATGCGACAGTTCCTGTTTGCACGACTTGTAAGGTCATTGTCATAAATGCTTGGAGTTAGGGAAATCCCAGTATTAAACGTAAAATGGTTCTGTACTCTTAGAGCATATGTCTCACTGTTGTCAGATGACTTCTAGAAGGGTGAACTGTTGGTATTTCCGAGGTTGGTCTGGCCTTAACGTTTTTCTAAACACAGCTTTATTGATAACAAGAGATGGGGCCACCACGTTTTAACAGCAAGAGAAAAATTGGCAGACAGTGTTAACTTTTCCTTTTAAATAGCCACTGGTTGTGATTAGTAGGATTTATTTTTGTTTTAAATTCACATTCAGGTTTGGCAGATACGTGTGGACCTACATTTATTAAATCACGATGGAAATATTATTGATGCTGCCAGCATTGCTGCGATTGTAGCCTTGTGCCACTTCCGAAGACCCGACGTGTCTGTCCAAGGAGATGAGGTGACGCTGGTGAGTAGGCTCTCACGACGTGAGCCATGCTCCTCTGTGGGTGAAGGAACCGGTACTGCTGGAGTCCTGTTGTCGGTGGAAATGAGTGCTCTAAAATTTGTTCATCAAGCAAGCGCTACATAGGTCAGGTTGCCTTTGAAGTCTCTCAACTCTCCCATACGAAAGTGTCAGTAAAAGCGCACCCCAGCCTGGCTTTCTAGAATAGAAGTAGGTGACCTCTTCGGGTTGTGCACTGGATGAAGTGCTGGTTTTACATTTAGGGCCCGCGTGGGTGCAAACTACAGCACAGCGAGGTGCACGTGCTTACTTGTGGCAGATTCCATCAGAAATACCTGTGAGCCTTGGTAGAAGTGTTCCTGGGCTCCGCCCTCAGAGGACGGCGGGGTAGGACCCACAATGCCATGCTTCTGACAGAGCTCCCTGGCGGTGCTGATGCTGCGTGTTGGGGACCACTCGCCTGTGCACTTCATGTTGTCTTTCTCTTGTTTGTTGAGTGTATTTCTTTAATCTACGTACATACAAGAACAATGAGAACACACTGTGGGGGCGGTTTGCATCCTGGAGTTACAGTGGGGGCACCAGATTCTCTGAGCATTCGGTCCAGATGCTGCTTTTAGTCATCAGACTGGAGCAGACTCATAAAAGACTGAGAGGTCAGGACACAGGTGTCTTGACCAATGGAGACACGCCCTCTCAGACGGAGGTGGTGTAAGGAAGCGAGAGCAAGTAGAGCATCATTAGCTACATGCAGGCATCAATTAAAGAAACACTGGAGTTATTGCCGGTGGCGACGTGAAGTGGCATGGCCACTTTGTAAAGCAGTGCAGTCAGGCACTTCCTTAGAGAGCTGAGTGTGAAGTGCACAGCCCAGAAACCCCACGCCCAGGAATCTGCTCGGGAGTGGAAGTAAACTGCGTGTTCGTTCACACAGAGACTTCTGTGTGAATGTTCACAGTTTGTTTGTCGTCGCCAAAACCTGGTGACAGTCCAGCTCATCGGTGGGTGAGCGGAAAGCAAGCGCGCTCTGCCCGTGCTGCGGGGGGGCACACTAAGCTGAAAGGGGGCCAGTGTAAGAGACTAAGAGTTGGTTAGCCCCACCTCTGTGGAATGCCCCAGAAGGTGGCTTTATAGAGACAGAGTAGCTCAGGGCTTGCATGGGGCTGGGAGTGAGAACTGACTGTGCACAGGCTCAAGGGAACTTGGGGGATGGGATGGGGGGCGGGTAATGGCAATGTTAAAGAACTGCATTGTGGGGATAGTCCCATAACTACAGATGTGTTACAAATGAACTAAAACTGGGGGCATCTTACAGTGTGTGAAATATATCTCAGTACAGCTTTTTGACAGATGCGTGAAGTTGAAAGGCACATGAATGGCAAAGTCAGATAGGTAATTGTAAAAGAGGGGATTTAAGTACTCACCGAGGATTCAAGGAATTTCATTTTTTACTTTAATACTTGGTGTGCAAGATGGTTCTTTTATAGGTTCATGACTTTTACTTTCTAACAGTACACTCCGGAAGAGCGGGACCCGGTCCCGCTGAGCGTCCACCACATGCCCATCTGCGTGAGTTTCGCCTTCTTCCAGCAAGGGTGAGTCTCGCCCTGGCTCGGCCACAGCAGTCGGTGCCACTAGGGGCTTGGCCGTTTTACTCAGGTGTGCCGTGGACAGATGACAACCACCCTTGACACTCCAGCACCTCGCGGTTTAGGAAAGGACTTGCATTTACAGGGTTAGCCCTTTCTAAGGGCTTCAGTTGGCGAAGAGCTGTCTCGGTGGAAGTGGCAAACTGTGATTAAGGGGCCCCATGTTTGTCTTTTCATGGCGTGTCACAGCTTTGTGGACTTACTGCCACGGGGCAGTGTGTTGTCTTTCCACGTCTCTGAGGTCCCGGTGTTGAGAGCACTGTGTGCGGGGCTCTACCGGGGATGGTGGGGTGGGGACACTGCGGATCGGTGGCAGCAGGACGCTGGAGCCTGCTGGACGCGGTGGTGCTGGGAGTGGTCACGGGGGTGCCTCACCAATGGGACACATCCTGGGTCCTTCGGCTCTCCAGCCGTTTCCTAGGTCCACGGAATGGTGCCTGCAGAGGAAAGCCGGGCCTCCCATCACTTTAGAAACAAAGGGAGGTGTAAATAAGATATTCGAACAGTCTTATGAACAAGAGCTAGAGAAAAGCTTTCAGCTGTCAGGCACTGCAGTGTCGAGCGTCGTTACAGGGACTAGAGTGGCACGGGCAGGCAGCAGTAGGTGAGCCGTATGTGCAGTGTAACATTTCCAGACATGAGAAAGGTCAGACGAGTCAGGTAAATTTGTTTCACATATTTTATTTAATATACCTAAGATATTTTAATGTGTAACGAGTGTCTTAAACATTGGTCATGGCGCGCTTCACATTCTCTTGTTCCCACTGCGTCTTTGGAGGCCAGGGTGACACACTCACAGAGCACCTCGGCGTGGGCCAGCCACCTCTCTGGGCTTAGACCACGCAGGCCTGGAGGCTCCATGAGACAGGGCGGAAATGCAGTGTTTTTAAATGAGCTGTTAGAACCTAGAAGAACTTCAGAGTACAGGCCATTTAGGAGACTTTAAATCAATTGCATTGTCTAAGTTTCTGTTAACAAGCCACAAGTTATTTACTCAGAGTGACAGCACCCAATTTCAGGCACATGTCACTTGAATAAAACCATTGTGAACGTAATGCAGCTTTACCGTAATAACTCGCAATGTCCACTTAGCATGGTTTTGTGTCCATGGAAACTAAAGTTCTCTTGTATCTTCGGCCAGTAACGTGACCCAAACCCACAGGCGTGGGCCTTCATTGTGTCGACTCTGTTAGTGCCGTCTCTTAAGACTGCCCTCAGGTGCGCTCAGGTCCGCTCCGTGTTCGTTCCAGCACGTTTCTGTTGGTGGACCCCAGTGAGCGAGAGGAGCGCGTCATGGACGGCCTGCTGGTCATTGCCATGAACAAGCACCGCGAGATCTGCACCCTGCACTCCAGCGGGGGGATCATGCTGCTGAATGAGCAGGTCAGCGCCGCCGCCACTCACGTCCCGGGACCAGCAGTCTCTTCCTGCAGGAGCTTTTTCTGACTCTAACTAAAATCCAGCAAGGGTGTGTCCAGTGATTGACTCTGGCACGTGTTAGTCTGGGTCCAGGAGTCGTCAGTTTGTTGAGTGGAGGCTGCAAGGTGTCTCCCTCCCTGTGCTGCCCCCACTGTGGCCCTCCAGAGTCGGGCCCTTCTGGGTGGGGGGACACTGTACTCTTCAGTGGAGGAGACTCAGACTTTCTTCCCCAAAAGGTGTCAAAAATAGAAGTGAGGTTAGAAGATAGCTCAGCATTTGGGTACCATAAGCAGTTCTCAAACCCAGCAACACGCCAGATTCACATGGGGCTGGAAATGTGATCGCCAGGAACCGTGTGGCACAGCTGCTGCAGTGCACAGGCTGCGTTAGGTAGAACCCGGCTCCGCACGTCTTCCTGCCTCGGTTTCTTTATCTGTCCCTGGGGGGTGATGTTATGTCAGCACCTTGCCGTGGGAGGAACACGAGGATAAATGGGTAGGTCGCACTGTTCAGCCCATGGTAAGTGTGCAGTAGGTAGCAGTTTTCTCACTGCCATCATCGGGTCCCTCCCAGACCCCTATTTCCAGAGTAACCGATCTGTTAGGCCTCTAAGCCTGAGGACGGGTGCCAGAGCTCACTCCCCCAGGGTGGGGTGGGAGTCTGAGCACCCCCAGTCTGCAGTGGACGCCTGTGGCTTCTTCACTGCTGTGCATTAGTGCCGTGGGTCCGCTTTCAGGTCTGTTCCTTAACAGGGTCGTCCTTCAGGTATTTTGAAACAACTCACAACTTGCTTTACTGTGTTAATTTCATATTTGGAAGAAAGGCTTCATTGTAAAGTTAGAAAAACCAATCTCATGTTCTTGGTTTTGCTAGGGAAAGCTATTGGGTTTGTCTTTAAATCGTAACTCATTCTTATAAATAGGTTTTGAGGTGTAGTAAAATCGCTGGTGTGAAAGTAGCGGAAATTACAGAGCTGATACAGAAGGCGTTGGAGAACGACCAGAAAGTTAGGTGAGTTTCACGTTGTTGGACCTGAATGGCCTTTGTGCAGATTTTTCTGAGCAGGGTCCATCTTGCCCTGTGGTGACCGCACACTCTCCTTACCTGTTAGTCTCAGCTGAGTGCACTGAATGTTTTTGAAAGTTGGTTGAACTGGTTGTTGTATTCCCATATAAACAATCTGTACTGAAAAGCCACATGTTGGTCTTTAAAAGTTTAACACTTTCTTAGGAAAAAAGACTCGAGTAAATCAAATTAACTGCAAGAACCCAAAAGGGGCGGATTCCATCTCCTCACCATGTGACCTTCAGCAGGACCCGTAACCAGCACGTCAGTGTCTGTCACCTGGGAGGTTGACGCTGTCCTGCTGTGGCTGGTTTGCGGCTTACAGAGTGATGGGCTTCAGGCGCTTAGCAGCGCCAGCACCTGGTTCAATAAATGGTGGTGGAGGGACTTGGAACTAGTTCTCTTGATAGGCACAAAAACTGGTGAGGTTAACTTAGTCAACTAACTGTTCCAATATTTCTCATCCAGCAGAAGGTAACTTTTTTCTGTTTTTTGTCTTCTCTTCCATCTACTGTCTACCCCATTCCCACACCCCTGAAAAAACCCACACAGGAAAGAAGGTGGAAAGTTTGGGTTTGCGGAGTCCATAGCGAGTCAGAGGATCACAGCGTTCAGAATGGAGAAGGCCCCCGTGGACACCTCGGACGTGGAGGAGAGAGCAGAGGAGATCATTGCTGAAGCCGAGCCTCCTCCCGAAGTGTATCTTCACTGGGCGGTGTTTTCCCCTCTTCCCTGCAACAGAATCTGTAGTGCCATGGCCTTACTGGGGGGTGTGCGGGGTGTGCGTCCTGAGACTTGTCTCCTGCGCCTGGTGAGAGCGCACGTTTAGGGCACAGGCGTGATGAGTCAGGACGAGGGCATAGCACCACTTTCTCTTCAGTTTTCCTGCGAAACCCTGAGTGTTCTCTTAATTTAAGAGCCAATTTATAGCGTTTCATTTTCCTTTGAAAGTTGTTCTTTAATCTCTGGCATGGTCAGGCACTCCACACGCTGCTTTGACATCATTTCTTCGTTCACCAACCCCGTTGTTCGTCCTACAACTGCAGTGTGCAGACCAGTCTCGGTCTTCCTCACCGTGGGCCCAGAAACCCCCCGAGCTGAGATGGTCTGCCTCTGCACCGGCCAGCCACCCCCGGGCCCGGGCCACTCATCGTCAGTCTCCCCTGGGTTGGAGGTGCACTCTGTCTGGGTCTGGGGGAGAAGGCTCTCCTGTCAGCACTGCGTGGGGTAGCCATGTCTGCGACTCGGTTCCTTAACCCTGAAGTGTTTCCACCCCTGTGCTCTGGACCCCTGGCACCGCCCAGATTGGAGAAGGAGTGGAAAACTCCTGGGGCGATCTGGAAGACTCTGAGAGGGAAGAGGAGGAAGGTGGCAGTGATGAAGCCATCATCCTCGACAGTGTGACCGTGGACACAGGCGTGGACGTCCCCAGCGCTGGGAGCCGGGGTAGGTGCTGCCTTATGGCTTTGTTACTGTACATTATACACTGTGTATTACGTACACGTACAGACGTAGGTCGTGTATGCTGTCACGTTTGTATGGGCTGGCCCCACTCACAGATTAAGGTCCCCCTCAGAGAAGGACCTTGTTTTTATTACCAGCACTTCCGTTTGCGGAGGGTGAGGCGCTGCTCTGGTTTGAGTGAAACTGAACTGTTGAAGCTGGGGCACTGCTCGCTGCAGGGGAAGCAGTGGGGGCTCCGGGGGGCTGTAGTCGCATTTACAAGTGTTCTGCTCTGCTCTTACCTGCGTCTGTCTGGACCCCCGTTAAGGAGGCTTCCCGAAGGTCTCCTTCCTGCGTGCCGTTTTCTTTGCAGTCTACCTGAGGTGCAAAGCCTGTGATGACATACGTTATTACAGTCATGCTGCCTACGCTGTCAGACACGTGTGCGTGCCGTCACGCGCGGCACTGCTAACCACATGCACTGTGGAGCACTTGACACATGGCCTGTGTGACTGAGAGCTGGACTCCACACCTCAGTTCTGGGCAACATTAAAGCTCAGTAGCCGCACGTGGCACCACATGAGAGTGGTGTTGGTACAGAGCTGGGATTACGGGGGTGCGGGCGGTTCCGGGTGATCCTTGCATTCCAGAGGCCATAGCACTGGAGAAATCGCCCTTACTTGGGGAATTTTTTTTTTTTTTTTTTTTAAGAAATCCAAACTTGTGCTTGATCCGTACTAGAAACTGACCCTCATCTGTTTAGGCAGCGGGGACAGAGATCAGAGGAGCACGGCTCTAGGCGTGGGGCCTGGGCAGCGAGCACTCCTGAGTCTCTCTGACACCTGGACTTTTGTAGGCGCCGCTGAGCCTGCGGGGCCTCCTGTAGGAAAGAACCCCACGGGTCGGGCCTGTCCTCGCTTTCCCAGCGCCCGCTCTACGGGACGTCACTCCTCCCAACCTCTTAGTATTCACAGCGTGCACGCTGCTTCCACCTGGGACTGGGAGTGGAGTGTTAGGCGCTGTGCGTGATCGCAGATCCACTGGCCAGTCTAAGTGCTGCGTGGAGTTGGTGGTAACGAATGTCCCTCGCTGGTGTAGTCGTTCCCTTACGGACAAAAACTGCACTTCAGTGCCAGTGAGCCAGCAGCCTGGCATGTGCCCTTCATGTACTTGTGAGCCGTTCTTCTGAGATCCACAAGCTGACTGGCTAGGGTCTTCCATTGTTAGCTTGAAGAGGACTATTTCCTACTGAGTTATAAAGGCGGACCTAAGATAATTGGAAAAGTCTTTCTAAAGCATATGAACAAAGGGAGAAACTAACTGAGAACTCAAAATACAAAGAACTGATAAACCAACAACCAGTTGGGAGAAGGGTTCATCCACATATGTCATTATATGTCATTAGTGAAGGCACAAGAGAAAAATGGGCAAGGGACAGAAGTAATTCTCCAATGTAGATACGGCACTGGCAAACAAGGCTGTGCAGGAAAGTGGCTGCCTCGTGTACTGTTCCTTGCCGTGCAAATTGGAACAGTGTTTCTGGAGGGATTTGGCAAAAATCTTTACAATGTACGTGCCTTTCGGCCCAGCAATTGGCTTCTAGGTATTCTCTTTCCAGTGCTGTTTGTGATAGGGAGAAATTAAAAATTTCGGTCGTGAGAATCGGCAACTCCTAAGATAAATGGTGGCACCTCCCAGAGCAGCACACAGTTCATCTGGGGTGTGGTTCAGTTTCCAGCTGGGCTTCGCAAGGTGCTGTGTCTTGTGTCTGTGAAGTGTGACCAAACAAAGATGTGATTAAAGAATGGGGAACGAAGCGCACTGTGTCAGGGCTTCAGGGAGTCACTCGAGGGAAGGAAAGAGGTGGGTCCACCAGCCTGCACCGTTGGCCTGTGCTGCTTGTAGAGGCACCCGCGTGGAAACCAATAAGGAAGCTTCCCTGGAGAGCGAAGGCCGGCCTCAGAGGCGCTGCGGGCTCGCTTCCAGACCCTCGCAGTACAGCGAGCCACGCGCTTTTTGGGTTCCCAGCAAATAAAACATAACCTTAATTAAACAGTACCTTGGTGGGGAAAACCGCTAGCCACCACCTGAGCCACTTGGAAAACGGTGCCGATAGACTTGCTCGACTCAGGGCTGCCTGACTTCAGCTTGTGCAACACGAGTGAGGGTGGGGCGCGGGGCCTGCCTGCACTCACACGCGTTCTGTTTCCCTAAAGATGCCCCTATAGTGCTGTCCGACAGTGAGGAGGAAGACATGGTCGTTTTAGAGCCAGGCAAGGGTCCGAAGAAAACAAGGTACGCTTTCTGGGTCTGCTCGCATCTTGCCCTCTGTGAACAGACGCTTTTCGTCAGTCTACCTGTTCTTTGGCTTCTTCAACCTCGGGGTCATCAACGCTAGCGCCTAATTCTGTAGCGCTGCTCGGGTGTCTGTCAGAGTCACTGCCTTTTACTCAGAGTTGGCAAATATGTCATGCTGGGGGGGAGGGGCCGGGCGGTAAGGCCTCCAGGTTTTTGTGGTTCCAGAATGTGACAGGCACGACGGGGTGCGCCACCCACGGGGTCAGCTTCTAGTGCTGACACTGTGTGCACA
Source organism: Macrotus californicus (assembly GCA_007922815.1). Classification (NCBI taxonomy): domain Eukaryota; kingdom Metazoa; phylum Chordata; class Mammalia; order Chiroptera; family Phyllostomidae; genus Macrotus; species Macrotus californicus. Next base: position 8,584 of record VMDR010005236.1, on the reverse strand, counting down.
TGGGTTTGCTTTACTCACAGAACACAGACCGTCAGTGTAAAACAAGAAGCAGCACCAAGTAAGAAGCCCGTGAGAAAGAGGAAGAAGAGACCTGCTCGCTAAAGTGCGCGTGGCCGTGTCTGTGTAGATGTTCATTAAAAGGATACTTATTTAAGTGCCAGCCACCTGGGGCATTTTTTATTCACAAATCCATTATAAAATCTAGCCATTCTTTATATAGTTCTTACATTGCGTTTTTAATAAACTTTCTGGGGAATTTAACAGGCCTTAAAAAATTGTCACTTTAGTAAAGGGTGAAAGGTGATGAGTGAAGAAGCATTTTCTTAGTGTGTCCAAAGGACTCAAAGAGTCTAGGATTGTTGCGACCAAAAAATAAACAGATTTATTCCAGATACACCTCGATGATGCGAGTCAGCAGATGGTCCCGATGCTTAGGGAAATGTCAGAACTGTTGTCTGTTTTCCTGAACTATAAAATATAGTTAAACTTTAAGTTTTAGAAGCCTTCCTACTCCCCATAGGAGAACATAATTTTTCTGAGTAAAATCCTTAAGTCAAATTTTTACCTCAAATTAAATTTGACTTACAAAATCCCAAGTTTTCTAAATCAATTTATTAATTCTTATTATCTGGATGGTTGGCATCATTAATACTTTAACAGAACCACTTAAAACTGGCCACATGCCTAAGATGTACAAAAGATACACAAATTAAAACCACTGTGAAATAGCATAATTCGTATTGAGAATAACTCCCGTATTCAGAAATGAGTGTGAAGACCTAAAATAAAACTGCACCCTGTCCTCGGAGGGAGTCAGACCTTGGAAGCGGGGTAGCCGCTCCCTTTAGTCCCTTTTCAGTCCCTTTAGGTCACACCTGTAGTGTCTCTGGCGGGATGAGGAGGGAAACAGCGTGGTACCTGCAGGAAGGAAACGCCCATCTTTAATGTCCCTTCACTGAGAAATGCTGGTCTCCCTCCCACTGCTAATGGAAAGGATAACAGAGCCAGTCCGGTCCGCAGACCATGAGCATGCACCCCGCTCCCCCACTCCAGCACACCACAGAAGCACACAGCCTGCTGAGGGAACTGCTAAAGGAGGCTGCTTTGCAAGCCCTTCAGTCAAGTTCAAGTGTCGGGACCTCTGACCACACAATGGCCCGGAAAAGCCAGCTTCTTGCCAGCTGCTCTTGCCCAGTCTTACTTGGGGTGCTTGTACTTCTCTCTGACCGACTGCTGGGCATGCTGCGGGGCCCTGAGGTAGGTCTGGTGCAGGTCTAGGAGACAGGGCTTCAGGGTCTCCAGGGTGTACCCCGTCTGCTGCACCAAGGAGTCAGGCTGCGGGGAGAGGGAGGGAAAACCGCTGAGTTACCTCTAGGAGCAGACACTGAACTTAGCACAGAGCTTGAGTTTTGTGAAATTTCAGCACTAGTACCAACAGGTCTCCCAGTTTGCTCAGGCCAGCACGCCACCTCTTTTATGCAGACGTAGATAGATTTTACTGCTTTCCCTGCAGCCAGTTGGACGGCCAGGGTTCTTTAAGTACATGGCTCAAACCCAAGTGGATTCCTACCTAGCAAACACGCTGAAACAGTGTTGAACAGGTTTCCCAGGTCAGCACGCCCGGACCACCATCAGCCCTATAGGACAGGCATTGAACTTCCCCGGCAGAAGCCCCGCAGTCGCGAGGCAGCCGTGTGAAGACGCCATACGTACCCAGCTCTGTCCCGTGACTGTGTAGAGTGCTAGGTGGAAGGCCGCTCCGGCAATAACTGAGGGCAGGTACTTGAGGTACGGGTCTGCGTCGATCAGACTCAGCTCTCCCAGAAACTGCAACGCAAAGGGACACGCTCGATGGTCACAACACCTAGAATGCAAACCTCAAACCCCAGCCTCCTGACCCCATTTTCTCCTGTGGTCTCATCGTTTAGACACAGCTGCTATCTTAGTGTTTGTTCCATTCTGTCACTGTTTCTCCTCTTTTAATGACTTTTTTAAAAAATATTTAATGATTTTTAGAGAGAGGAGAATGGAGGGACAAAGGGAGAGAATCATCCAGTGGTTGCCTCTCACACGCGGTTCAGATATGGGGACCAAATCTGCAACCGGAAACTGAACTGACCACCTCTTGCTTTGCGGGATGACACCCAACCAAGCCACACCAGTCAGGTCCTCTTTTAATAACTTTAAAACAACTCTTCTGGCTACGGTGTCCCAAGACGTAAGTTTCTGTTATCTTCCGTCAGTGGCAGGCTTTCTTCAGACCTGAAGCATTTCTGCAGCATGAATCTGCCTGAGATACTAAACCCCTTGACCAAAGCTGTATTATAAAACTAGGGCTTGCCCCTAACAGTGCCCGGAGAATCTTGCTTCAGCAAAATAGAAAGAACTCACCATTGCTAAGCTTTCAACTTTGCAGTTCGCAGGCTGCTGGTACAGGAAGTACTGGGTAAGGAACTGATTGACGGTCGGGGCGGCCAAGTCAAAAGCGAGGACTTTGAGGACCAGGTGCTCCATTCTGAGAACCTGCTTCTTGGTGTAGGTGTCGTCTGTAATGTATACAAACTCTGCTACTTCTGGGGGATAAATTTCTTCAAACTTCCTGCAGTGAAAAAAGTTTTAAGTCATCAGTCCTAAAAGAGACGCGAGCATGAATGTCCCAATTCTGAAATCCCTCTAGCAGAATACACACAATGAGTCCAGAACCTACCCACTCCAATTGCCTCTTTCCACTGAGAACTGACCACTTCTAGCAGAGTCTGGGTGAATGCCAACTAAAAGGCCCACATCAACAAGGGGTCAAAGGAAATAAATGGGAGGCACGAGACTTCCCAAGACAGGAACAATGCCAGAGTTCACCAAGTAACTGAAAATTTAGGAAATTTTCTTAGAAAATACACATTTCATGTGTAAGTGTCAAAAGTTAATTTTCTTATTCTCTTTTTAGTTTGTTTATTTTTATTGTTGTTCACAATTTAGTTTTCATGTTTTAATGGGGAGAAGATAAGATTTAGCTCATATGCCAAAAAGCACTTTTTTAACCCTTTTGGTAGGAGCGCTCTTTCCGCCGCGACACTCCCGCTGTACGAGGTGCCGCGCCGAAAACGCGCACATAGCACATGGTCAGTCCTCCTTTGTGTGAAGACTTTCCTAACCTTATATAAGATCTATGCTTAATAAAACAATGCTTTTTTCCAAGTGTTGTTTGTAACTTTAATATTAAGAGATAGTTATATAAAATTCTATCAATTA